>JAWNNV010001291.1:0-88929 GCA_035044485.1 Scaptomyza reducta | reverse complement strand
TTGTCAAAACTGAACCGATTTTCAAAAGGAAAGGCGTTTTAGTCGTGGCTCGATCTCAATAATTAAACCGCATTCATAGTTGGAAATGTTTTTTTTTTTAAATTCATGTCAAAACTTTCCGAACCTATAAATATGTCAAAACTTTCAGAACCTATAACTTTGTCAAAACTGAACCGATTTTCAAAAGGAAAGGCGTTTTAGTCGTGGCTCGATCTCAATAATTAAACCGCATTCATAGTTGGGAATGTTTTTTTTTTTTCGAAATTCATGTCAAAACTTTCCGAACCTATAAATATGTCAAAACTTTCCGAACCTATAACTTTGTCAAAACTGAACCGATTTTCAAAAGGAAAGGCGTTTTAGTCGTGGCTCGATCTCAATAATTAAACCGCATTCATAGTTGGAAATGTTTTTTTTTTCGAAATTCATGTCAAAACTTTCCGAACCTATAAATTTGTCAAAACTTTCCGAACCTATAACTTTGTCAAAACTGAACCGATTTTCAAAAGGAAAGGCGTTTTAGTCGTGGCTCGATCTCAATAATTAAACCGCATTCATAGTTGGAAATGTTTTTTTTTTTCGAAATTCATGTTAAAACTTTCCGAACCTATAACTTTGTCAAAACTTTCCAAACCTATAACTATGTCAAAACTTTCCGAACCTATAACTTTGTCAAAACTGAACCGATTTTCAAAAGGAAAGGCGTTTTAGTCGTGGCTCGATCTCAATAATTAAACCGCATTCATAGTTGGAAATGTTTTTTTTTTCGAAATTCATGTCAAAACTTTCCGAACCTATAACTTTGTCAATTTTTTCCAAATCTTTAACTATGTCAAAACTTTCCGAACCATAACTTTGTCAAAACTGAACCGATTTTCAAAAGGAAAGGCGTTTTAGTCGTGGCTCGATCTCAATAATTAAACCGCATTCATAGTTGGAAATGTTTTTTTTTTCGAAATTCATGTCAAAACTTTCCGAACCTATAAATATGTCAAAACTTTCAGAACCTATAACTTTGTCAAAACTGAACCGATTTTCAAAAGGAAAGGCGTTTTAGTCGTGGCTCGATCTCAATAATTAAACCGCATTCATAGTTGGAAATGTTTTTTTTTTCGAAATTCATGTCAAAACTTTCCGAACCTATAAATATGTCAAAACTTTCCAGAACCTATAACTTTGTCAAAACTGAACCGATTTTCAAAAGGAAAGGCGTTTTAGTCGTGGCTCGATCTCAATAATTAAACCGCATTCATAGTTGGAAATGTTTTTTTTTTTCGAAATTCATGTCAAAACTTTCCGAACCTATAACTTTGTCAAAACTTTCCAAACCTATAACTATGTCAAAACTTTCCGAACCTATAACTTTGTCAAAACTGAACCGATTTTCAAAAGGAAAGGCGTTTTAGTCGTGGCTCGATCTCAATAATTAAACCGCATTCATAGTTGGAAATGTTTTTTTTTTCGAAATTCATGTTAAAACTTTCCGAACCTTAACTTTGTCAAAACTTTCCAAACCTATAACTATGTCAAAACTTTCCGAACCTATAACTTTGTCAAAACTGAACCGATTTTCAAAAGGAAAGGCGTTTTAGTCGTGGCTCGATCTCAATAATTAAACCGCATTCATAGTTGGAAATGTTTTTTTTTTTCGAAATTCATGTCAAAACTTTCCGAACCTATAACTTTGTCAAAACTTTCCAAACCTATAACTATGTCAAAACTTTCCGAACCTATAACTTTGTCAAAACTGAACCGATTTTCAAAAGGAAAGGCGTTTTAGTCGTGGCTCGATCTCAATAATTAAACCGCATTCATAGTTGAAATGTTTTTTTTTTCGAAATTCATGTCAAAACTTTCCGAACCTATAAATTTGTCAAAACTTTCAGAACCTATAACTTTGTCAAAACTGAACCGATTTTCAAAAGGAAAGGCGTTTTAGTCGTGGCTCGATCTCAATAATTAAACCGCATTCATAGTTGAGAATGTTTTTTTTTTCGAAATTCATGTCAAAACTTTCCGAACCTATAAATATGTTAAAACTTTCCGAACCTATAACTTTGTCAAAACTGAACCGATTTTCAAAAGGAAAGGCGTTTTAGTCGTGGCTCGATCTCAATAATTAAACCGCATTCATAGTTGGAAATGTTTTTTTTTTCGAAATTCATGTTAAAACTTTCCGAACCTATAACTTTGTCAAAACTTTCCAAACCTATAACTATGTCAAAACTTTCCGAACCTATAACTTTGTCAAAACTGAACCGATTTTCAAAAGGAAAGGCGTTTTAGTCGTGGCTCGATCTCAATAATTAAACCGCATTCATAGTTGAGAATGTTTTTTTTTTTCGAAATTCATGTCAAAACTTTCCGAACCTATAAATATGTCAAAACTTTCAGAACCTATAACTTTGTCAAAACTGAACCGATTTTCAAAAGGAAAAGCGTTTTAGTCGTGGCTCGATCTCAATAATTAAACCGCATTCATAGTTGGAAATGTTTTTTTTTTCGAAATTCATGTTAAAACTTTCCGAACCTATAACTTTGTCAAAACTTTCCGAACCTATAACTTTGTCAAAACTGAACCGATTTTCAAAAGGAAAGGCGTTTTAGTCGTGGCTCGATCTCAATATTTAAACCGCATTCATAGTTGGAAATTTTTGTTTTTTCGAAATTCATGTTAAAACTTTCCGAACCTGTAACTTTATCAAAACTTTCCAAACCTATAACTATGTCAAAACTTTCCGAACCTATAACTTTGTCAAAACTGAACCGATTTTCAAAAGGAAAGGCGTTTTAGTCGTGGCTCGATCTCAATAATTAAACCGCATTCATAGTTGGAAATGTTTTTTTTTTTCGAAATTCATGTCAAAACTTTCCGAACCTATAACTTTGTCAAAACTTTCCAAACCAATAACTATGTCAAAACTTTCCGAACCTATAACTTTGTCAAAACTGAACCGATTTTCAAAAGGAAAGGCGTTTTAGTCGTGGCTCGATCTCAATAATTAAACCGCATTCAAAGTTGGAAATGTTTTTTTTTTCGAAATTCATGTTAAAACTTTCCGAACCTATAACTTTGTCAAAACTTTCCGAACCTATAACTATGTCAAAACTGAACCGATTTTCAAAAGGAAAGGCGTTTTAGTCGTGGCTCGATCTCAATATATTAAACCGCATTCATAGTTGGAAATTTTTTTTTTTTCGAAATTCATGTTAAAACTTTCCGAACCTGTAACTTTGTCAAAACTTTCCAAACCTATAAATATGTCAAAACTTTCCGAACCTATAACTTTGTCAAAACTGAACCGATTTTCAAAAGGAAAGGCGTTTTAGTCGTGGCTCGATCTCAATAATTAAACCGCATTCATAGTTGGAAATGTTTTTTTTTTCGAAATTCATGTCAAAACTTTCCGAACCTATAACTTTGTCAAAACTTTCCAAACCTATAACTATGTCAAAACTTTCCGAACCTATAACTTTGTCAAAACTGAACCGATTTTCAAAAGGAAAGGCGTTTTAGTCGTGGCTCGATCTCAATAATTAAACCGCATTCATAGTTGGAAATGTTTTTTTTTTCGAAATTCATGTCAAAACTTTCCGAACCTATAAATATGTCAAAACTTTCCGAACCTATAACTTTGTCAAAACTGAACCGATTTTCAAAAGGAAAGGCGTTTTAGTCGTGGCTCGATCTCAATAATTAAACCGCATTCATAGTTGAGAATGAATTTTTTTTTCGAAATTCATGTCAAAACTTTCCGAACCTATAAATATGTTAAAACTTTCCGAACCTATAACTTTGTCAAAACTGAACCGATTTTCAAAAGGAAAGGCGTTTTAGTCGTGGCTCGATCTCAATAATTAAACCGCATTCATAGTTGGAAATGTTTTTTTTTTTCGAAATTCATGTCAAAACTTTCCGAACCTATAAATATGTCAAAACTTTCCGAACCTATAACTTTGTCAAAACTGAACCGATTTTCAAAAGGAAAGGCGTTTTAGTCGTGGCTCGATCTCAATAATTAAACCGCATTCATAGTTGGAAATGTTTTTTTTTTCGAAATTCATGTTAAAACTTTCCGAACCTATAACTTTGTCAAAACTTTCCGAACCTATAACTTTGTCAAAACTGAACCGATTTTCAAAAGGAAAGGCGTTTTAGTCGTGGCTCGATCTCAATAATTAAACCGCATTCATAGTTGGAAATGTTTTTTTTTTTCGAAATTCATGTCAAAACTTTCCGAACCTATAACTTTGTCAAAACTTTCCAAACCAATAACTATGTCAAAACTTTCCGAACCTATAACTTTGTCAAAACTGAACCGATTTTCAAAAGGAAAGGCGTTTTAGTCGTGGCTCGATCTCAATAATTAAACCGCATTCATAGTTGGAAATGTTTTTTTTTTCGAAATTCATGTTAAAACTTTCCGAACCTATAACTTTGTCAATTTTTTCCGAATCTTTAACTATGTCAAAACTTTCCGAACCTATAACTTTGTCAAAACTGAACCGATTTTCAAAAGGAAAGGCGTTTTAGTCGTGGCTCGATCTCAATAATTAAACCGCATTCATAGTTGCAAATGTTTTTTTTTTTAAATTCATGTCAAAACTTTCCGAACCTATAAATATGTCAAAACTTTCAGAACCTATAACTTTGTCAAAACTGAACCGATTTTCAAAAGGAAAGGCGTTTTAGTCGTGGCTCGATCTCAATAATTAAACCGCATTCATAGTTGAAATGTTTTTTTTTTCGAAATTCATGTCAAAACTTTCCGAACCTATAAATATGTCAAAACTTTCCGAACCTATAACTTTGTCAAAACTGAACCGATTTTCAAAAGGAAAGGCGTTTTAGTCGTGGCTCGATCTCAATAATTAAACCGCATTCATAGTTGAGAATGTTTTTTTTTTCGAAATTCATGTCAAAACTTTCCGAACCTATAAATATGTCAAAACTTTCCGAACCTATAACTTTGTCAAAACTGAACCGATTTTCAAAAGGAAAGGCGTTTTTGTCGTGGCTCGATCTCAATAATTAAACCGCATTCATAGTTGGAAATGTTTTTTTTTTTCGAAATTCATGTTAAAACTTTCCGAACCTATAACTTTGTCAAAACTTTCCAAACCTATAACTATGTCAAAACTTTCCGAACCTATAACTTTGTCAAAACTGAACCGATTTTCAAAAGGAAAGGCGTTTTAGTCGTGGCTCGATCTCAATAATTAAACCGCATTCATAGTTGGAAATGTTTTTTTTTTTCGAAATTCATGTCAAAACTTTCCGAACCTATAACTTTGTCAAAACTTTCCAAACCTATAACTATGTCAAAACTTTCCGAACCTATAACTTTGTCAAAACTTTCCAAACATAACTATGTCAAAACTTTCCGAACCTATAACTTTGTCAAAACTGAACCGATTTTCAAAAGGAAAGGCGTTTTAGTCGTGGCTCGATCTCAATAATTAAACCGCATTCATAGTTGGAAATGTTTTTTTTTTTCGAAATTCATGTCAAAACTTTCCGAACCTATAACTTTGTCAAAACTTTCCAAACCTATAACTATGTCAAAACTTTCCGAACCTATAACTTTGTCAAATCTTTCCGAACCTTAACTATGTCAAAACTTTCCGAACCTATAACTTTGTCAAAACTGAACCGATTTTCAAAAGGAAAGGCGTTTTAGTCGTGGCTCGATCTCAATAATTAAACCGCATTCATAGTTGGAAATGTTTTTTTTTTCGAAATTCATGTCAAAACTTTCCGAACCTATAACTTTGTCAATTTTTTCCGAATCTTTAATATGTCAAAACTTTCCGAACCTATAACTTTGTCAAAACTGAACCGATTTTCAAAAGGAAAGGCGTTTTAGTCGTGGCTCGATCTCAATAATTAAACCGCATTCATAGTTGGAAATGTTTTTTTTTTTCGAAATTCATGTTAAAACTTTCCGAACCTATAACTTTGTCAAAACTTTCCAAACCTATAACTATGTCAAAACTTTCCGAACCTATAACTTTGTCAAAACTGAACCGATTTTCAAAAGGAAAGGCGTTTTAGTCGTGGCTCGATCTCAATAATTAAACCGCATTCATAGTTGAAAATGTTTTTTTTTTTCGAAATTCATGTCAAAACTTTCCGAACCTATAACTTTGTCAAAACTTTCCAAACCTATAACTATGTCAAAACTTTCCGAACCTATAACTTTGTCAAAACTTTCCAAACCTTAACTATGTCAAAACTTTCCGAACCTATAACTTTGTCAAAACTGAACCGATTTTCAAAAGGAAAGGCGTTTTAGTCGTGGCTCGATCTCAATAATTAAACCGCATTCATAGTTGGAAATGTTTTTTTTTTTCGAAATTCATGTTAAAACTTTCCGAACCTATAACTTTGTCAAAACTTTCCAAACCTATAACTATGTCAAAACTTTCCGAACCTATAACTTTGTCAAAACTTTCCGAACCTATAACTATGTCAAAACTTTCCGAACCTATAACTTTGTCAAAACTGAACCGATTTTCAAAAGGAAAGGCGTTTTAGTCGTGGCTCGATCTCAATAATTAAACCGCATTCATAGTTGGAAATGTTTTTTTTTTCGAAATTCATGTTAAAACTTTCCGAACCTATAACTTTGTCAATTTTTTCCGAATCTTTAACTATGTCAAAACTTTCCGAACCTATAACTATGTCAAAACTGAACCGATTTTCAAAAGGAAAGGCGTTTTAGTGTTGGCTCGATCTCAATATTTAAAACGCATTCATAGTTGGAAATTTTTGTTTTTTCGAAATTCATGTTAAAACTTTCCGAACCTATAACTTTATCAAAACTTTCCAAACCTATAAATATGTCAAAACTTTCCGAACCTATAACTTTGTCAAAACTGAACCGATTTTCAAAAGGAAAGGCGTTTTAGTCGTGGCTCGATCTCAATAATTAAACCGCATTCATAGTTGGAAATGTTTTTTTTTTTCGAAATTCATGTCAAAACTTTCCGAACCTATAACTTTGTCAAAACTTTCCAAACCAATAACTATGTCAAAACTTTCCGAACCTATAACTTTGTCAAAACTTTCCAAACCAATAACTATGTCAAAACTTTCCGAACCTATAACTTTGTCAAAACTGAACCGATTTTCAAAAGGAAAGGCGTTTTAGTCGTGGCTCGATCTCAATAATTAAACCGCATTCATAGTTGGAAATGTTTTTTTTTTTGAAATTCATGTCAAAACTTTCCGAACCTATAAATATGTCAAAACTTTCCGAACCTATAACTTTGTCAAAACTGAACCGATTTTCAAAAGGAAAGGCGTTTTAGTCGTGGCTCGATCTCAATAATTAAACCGCATTCATAGTTGGAAATGTTTTTTTTTTCGAAATTCATGTCAAAACTTTCCGAACCTATAAATATGTCAAAACTTTCCGAACCTATAACTTTGTCAAAACTGAACCGATTTTCAAAAGGAAAGGCGTTTTAGTCGTGGCTCGATCTCAATAATTAAACCGCATTCATAGTTGAGAATGAATTTTTTTTTCGAAATTCATGTCAAAACTTTCCGAACCTATAACTTTGTCAAAACTTTCCGAACCTATAACTATGTCAAAACTTTCCGAACCTATAACTTTGTCAAAACTGAACCGATTTTCAAAAGGAAAGGCGTTTTAGTCGTGGCTCGATCTCAATAATTAAACCGCATTCATAGTTGGAAATGTTTTTTTTTTTCGAAATTCATGTTAAAACTTTCCGAACCTATAAATATGTCAAAACTTTCCGAACCTATAACTTTGTCAAAACTGAACCGATTTTCAAAAGGAAAGGCGTTTTAGTCGTGGCTCGATCTCAATAATTAAACCGCATTCATAGTTGAGAATGTTTTTTTTTTTCGAAATTCATGTCAAAACTTTCCGAACCTATAAATATGTCAAAACTTTCAGAACCTATAACTTTGTCAAAACTGAACCGATTTTCAAAAGGAAAGGCGTTTTAGTCGTGGCTCGATCTCAATAATTAAACCGCATTCATAGTTGGAAATGTTTTTTTTTTCGAAATTCATGTTAAAACTTTCCGAACCTATAACTTTGTCAATTTTTTCCGAACCTTTAACTGTGTCAAAACTTTCCGAACCTATAACTTTGTCAAAACTGAACCGATTTTCAAAAGGAAAGGCGTTTTAGTCGTGGCTCGATCTCAATAATTAAACCGCATTCATAGTTGGAAATGTTTTTTTTTTTCGAAATTCATGTCAAAACTTTCCGAACCTATAAATATGTCAAAACTTTCCGAACCTATAACTTTGTCAAAACTGAACCGATTTTCAAAAGGAAAGGCGTTTTAGTCGTGGCTCGATCTCAATAATTAAACCGCATTCATAGTTGGAAATGTTTTTTTTTTTCGAAATTCATGTCAAAACTTTCCGAACCTATAACTTTGTCAATTTTTTCCGAACCTTTAACTGTGTCAAAACTTTCCGAACCTATAACTTTGTCAAAACTGAACCGATTTTCAAAAGGAAAGGCGTTTTAGTCGTGGCTCGATCTCAATAATTAAACCGCATTCATAGTTGGAAATGTTTTTTTTTTTGAAATTCATGTCAAAACTTTCCGAACCTATAAATATGTCAAAACTTTCCGAACCTATAACTTTGTCAAAACTGAACCGATTTTCAAAAGGAAAGGCGTTTTAGTCGTGGCTCGATCTCAATAATTAAACCGCATTCATAGTTGGAAATGTTTTTTTTTCGAAATTCATGTTAAAACTTTCCGAACCTATAACTTTGTCAAAACTTTCCGAACCTATAACTATGTCAAAACTTTCCGAACCTATAACTTTGTCAAAACTGAACCGATTTTCAAAAGGAAAGGCGTTTTAGTCGTGGCTCGATCTCAATAATTAAACCGCATTCATAGTTGGAAATGTTTTTTTTTTCGAAATTCATGTCAAAACTTTCCGAACCTATAACTTTGTCAAAACTTTCCGAACCTATAACTATGTCAAAACTTTCCGAACCTATAACTTTGTCAAAACTGAACCGATTTTCAAAAGGAAAGGCGTTTTAGTCGTGGCTCGATCTCAATAATTAAACCGCATTCATAGTTGGAAATGTTTTTTTTTTTCGAAATTCATGTCAAAACTTTCCGAACCTATAACTTTGTCAAAACTTTCCGAACCTATAACTATGTCAAAACTTTCCGAACCTATAACTTTGTCAAAACTGAACCGATTTTCAAAAGGAAAGGCGTTTTAGTCGTGGCTCGATCTCAATAATTAAACCGCATTCATAGTTGGAAATGTTTTTTTTTTTCGAAATTCATGTCAAAACTTTCCGAACCTATAAATTTGTCAAAACTTTCCAGAACCTATAACTTTGTCAAAACTGAACCGATTTTCAAAAGGAAAGGCGTTTTAGTCGTGGCTCGATCTCAATAATTAAACCGCATTCATAGTTGGAAATGTTTTTTTTTTGAAATTCATGTTAAAACTTTCCGAACCTATAACTTTGTCAAAACTTTCCGAACCTATAACTATGTCAAAACTTTCCGAACCTATAACTTTGTCAAAACTGAACCGATTTTCAAAAGGAAAGGCGTTTTAGTCGTGGCTCGATCTCAATAATTAAACCGCATTCATAGTTGGAAATGTTTTTTTTTTTCGAAATTCATGTCAAAACTTTCCGAACCTATAACTTTGTCAAAACTTTCCAAACCTATAACTATGTCAAAACTTTCCGAACCTATAACTTTGTCAAAACTGAACCGATTTTCAAAAGGAAAGGCGTTTTAGTCGTGGCTCGATCTCAATAATTAAACCGCATTCATAGTTGGAAATGTTTTTTTTTTTCGAAATTCATGTTAAAACTTTCCGAACCTATAAATATGTCAAAACTTTCCGAACCTATAACTTTGTCAAAACTGAACCGATTTTCAAAAGGAAAGGCGTTTTAGTCGTGGCTCGATCTCAATAATTAAACCGCATTCATAGTTGGAAATGTTTTTTTTTTTCGAAATTCATGTTAAAACTTTCCGAACCTATAACTTTGTCAAAACTTTCCGAACCTATAACTATGTCAAAACTTTCCGAACCTATAACTTTGTCAAAACTGAACCGATTTTCAAAAGGAAAGGCGTTTTAGTCGTGGCTCGATCTCAATAATTAAACCGCATTCATAGTTGGAAATGTTTTTTTTTTCGAAATTCATGTTAAAACTTTCCGAACCTATAACTTTGTCAATTTTTTCCGAATTTTAACTATGTCAAAACTTTCCGAACCTATAACTTTGTCAAAACTGAACCGATTTTCAAAAGGAAAGGCGTTTTAGTCGTGGCTCGATCTCAATAATTAAACCGCATTCATAGTTGGAAATGTTTTTTTTTTTGAAATTCATGTCAAAACTTTCCGAACCTATAAATATGTCAAAACTTTCCGAACCTATAACTTTGTCAAAACTGAACCGATTTTCAAAAGGAAAGGCGTTTTAGTCGTGGCTCGATCTCAATAATTAAACCGCATTCATAGTTGGAAATGTTTTTTTTTTTCGAAATTCATGTTAAAACTTTCCGAACCTATAACTTTGTCAATAACTTTTTTGTACAACTTTCCGAACCTATAACTATGTCAAAACTTTCCGAACCTATAACTTTGTCAAAACTGAACCGATTTTCAAAAGGAAAGGCGTTTTAGTCGTGGCTCGATCTCAATAATTAAACCGCATTCATAGTTGGAAATGTTTTTTTTTTCGAAATTCATGTTAAAACTTTCCGAACCTATAACTTTGTCAAAACTTTCCGAACCTTTAACTATGTCAAAACTTTCCGAACCTATAACTTTGTCAAAACTGAACCGATTTTCAAAAGGAAAGGCGTTTTAGTCGTGGCTCGATCTCAATAATTAAACCGCATTCATAGTTGGAAATGTTTTTTTTTTTGAAATTCATGTCAAAACTTTCCGAACCTATAAATATGTCAAAACTTTCAGAACCTATAACTTTGTCAAAACTGAACCGATTTTCAAAAGGAAAGGCGTTTTAGTCGTGGCTCGATCTCAATAATTAAACCGCATTCATAGTTGGAAATGTTTTTTTTTTCGAAATTCATGTTAAAACTTTCCGAACCTATAACTTTGTCAATTTTTTCCGAACCTTTAACTGTGTCAAAACTTTCCGAACCTATAACTTTGTCAAAACTGAACCGATTTTCAAAAGGAAAGGCGTTTTAGTCGTGGCTCGATCTCAATAATTAAACCGCATTCATAGTTGGAAATGTTTTTTTTTTTCGAAATTCATGTCAAAACTTTCCGAACCTATAACTTTGTCAAAACTTTCCGAACCTATAACTATGTCAAAACTTTCCGAACCTATAACTTTGTCAAAACTGAACCGATTTTCAAAAGGAAAGGCGTTTTAGTCGTGGCTCGATCTCAATAATTAAACCGCATTCATAGTTGGAAATGTTTTTTTTTTTCGAAATTCATGTTAAAACTTTCCGAACCTATAAATATGTTAAAACTTTCCGAACCTATAACTTTGTCAAAACTGAACCGATTTTCAAAAGGAAAGGCGTTTTAGTCGTGGCTCGATCTCAATAATTAAACCGCATTCATAGTTGAAAATGTTATTTTTTTCGAAATTCATGTTAAAACTTTCCGAACACTATAAACTATTGTCAAAACTTTCCGAACCTATAACTTTGTCAAAACTGAACCGATTTTCAAAAGGAAAGGCGTTTTAGTCGTGGCTCGATCTCAATAATTAAACCGCATTCATAGTTGGAAATGTTTTTTTTTTTTTTCGAAATTCATGTCAAAACTTTCCGAACCTATAAATATGTCAAAACTTTCCGAACCTATAACTTTGTCAAAACTGAACCGATTTTCAAAAGGAAAGGCGTTTTAGTCGTGGCTCGATCTCAATAATTAAACCGCATTCATAGTTGGAAATGTTTTTTTTTTCGAAATTCATGTTAAAACTTTCCGAACCTATAACTTTGTCAATTTTTTCCGAACCTTTAACTGTGTCAAAACTTTCCGAACCTATAACTTTGTCAAAACTGAACCGATTTTCAAAAGGAAAGGCGTTTTAGTCGTGGCTCGATCTCAATAATTAAACCGCATTCATAGTTGGAAATGTTTTTTTTTTTCGAAATTCATGTCAAAACTTTCCGAACCTATAAATATGTCAAAACTTTCCGAACCTATAACTTTGTCAAAACTGAACCGATTTTCAAAAGGAAAGGCGTTTTAGTCGTGGCTCGATCTCAATAATTAAACCGCATTCATAGTTGGAAATGTTTTTTTTTTCGAAATTCATGTCAAAACTTTCCGAACCTATAAATATGTCAAAACTTTCAGAACCTATAACTTTGTCAAAACTGAACCGATTTTCAAAAGGAAAGGCGTTTTAGTCGTGGCTCGATCTCAATAATTAAACCGCATTCATAGTTGGAAATGTTTTTTTTTTTCGAAATTCATGTTAAAACTTTCCGAACCTATAAATATGTCAAAACTTTCCGAACCTATAACTTTGTCAAAACTGAACCGATTTTCAAAAGGAAAGGCGTTTTAGTCGTGGCTCGATCTCAATAATTAAACCGCATTCATAGTTGGAAATGTTTTTTTTTTTCGAAATTCATGTTAAAACTTTCCGAACCTATAACTTTGTCAAAACTTTCCGAACCTATAACTATGTCAAAACTTTCCGAACCTATAACTTTGTCAAAACTGAACCGATTTTCAAAAGGAAAGGCGTTTTAGTCGTGGCTCGATCTCAATAATTAAACCGCATTCATAGTTGGAAATGTTTTTTTTTTTCGAAATTCATGTCAAAACTTTCCGAACCTATAAATATGTCAAAACTTTCAGAACCTATAACTTTGTCAAAACTGAACCGATTTTCAGAAGGAAATGCGTTTTAGTCGTGGCTCGATCTCAATAATTAAACCGCATTCACAGTTGCAAATGTTTTTTTTTTTTGAAATTCATATCAAAACTCTCCGAACCTACAAATATGTTAAAACTTTCAGAACCTATAACTTTGTCAAAACTTAACCGATTTTCAAAAGAAAAGGCGTTTTAGTCGTGGCTCGATCTCAATAATTAAACCACATTCATAGTTAGAAATGTTTTTTTTTTCGAAATTTATGTTAAAACTTTCCGAACCTATAACTTTGTCAAAACTTTCCGAACCTATAACTATGTCAAAACTTTCCGAACCTATAACTTTGTCAAAACTGAACCGATTTTCAAAAGGAAAGGTGTTTTAGTCGTGGCTCGATCTCAATAATTAAACCGCATTCATAGTTGGAAATGTTTTTTTTTCGAAATTCATGTTACAACTTTCCGAACCTTAATTTGTCAAAATTTTCCCGAACCTATAACTATGTCAAAACTTTCCGAACCTATAACTTTGTCAAAACTGAACCGATTTTCAAAATGAAAGGCGTATTAGTCGTGGCTCGATCTCAATAGTTAAACCGCATTCATAGTTAGAAATGTTTTTTTTTTTTCGAAATTCATGTCAAATCTTTCCGAACCTATAAATATGTTAAAATTTTCAGAACCTATAACTTTGTCAAAACTGAACCGATTTTCAAAAGGAAAGGCTTTTAGTCGTGGCTCGATCTCAATAATTAAACCACATTCATAGTTAGAAATGTTTTTTTATTTCGAAATTCATATTAAAACTTTCCGAACCTATAACTTTGTCAAAACTTTCCGAACCTATAACTATGTCAATCCGAACCTATAACTTTGTCAAAACTGAACCGATGTTCAAAAGGAAAGGTGTTTTAGTCGTGGCTCGATCTCAATAATTAAACCGCATTCATAGTTGGAAATGTTTTTTTTTTCGAAATTCATGTTACAACTTTCCGAACCTATAACTTTGCCAAAATTTTCCGAACCTATAACTATGTTAAAACTTTCAGAACCTATAACTTTGTCAAAACTGAACCGATTTTCAAAAGGAAAGGCGTTTTAGTCGTGGCTCGATCTCAATAGTTAAACCGCATTCATAGTTAGAAATGTTTTTTTTTTTCGAAATTCATGTCAAATCTTTCCGAACCTATAAATATGTCAAAACTTTCCGAACCTATAACTTTGTCAAAACTGAACCGATTTTCAAAAGGAAATGCGTTTTAGTCGTGGCTCGATTTCAATAATTAAACCGCATTCATAGTTGGAAATGTTTTTTTTTTCGAAATTCGTGTCAAAACTTTCCGAACCTATAACTAAAATTTTTTCCGAATCTTTAACTGTGTCAAAACTTTCCGAACCTATAACTTTGTCAAAACTGAACCGATTTTCAAAAGGAAAGGCGTTTTAGTCGTGGCTCGATTTCAATAATTAAACCGCATTCATAGTTGGAAATGTTTTTTTTTTCGAAATTCATGTCAAAACTTTCCGAACCTATAACTTTGTAAATTTTTTCCGAACCTTTAACTGTGTCAAAATTTTCAGAACCTATAACTTTGTCAAAACTGAACCGATTTTCAAACGGAAAGGCGTTTTAGTCGTGGCTCGATCTCAATAATTAAACCTCATTCATAGTTGGAAATGTTTTTTTTTGTCGAAATTCATGTTAAAACTTTCCGAACCTATAACTTTGTCAAAACTTTCCGAACCTATAACTATGTCATAACTTTCCGAACATATAACTTTGTCAAAACTGAACCGATTTTCAAAAGGAAAGGCGTTTTAGTCGTGGCTCGATCTCAATAGTTAAACCGATTCATAGTTGGAATTGTTTTTTTTTCGAAATTCATGTTAAAACTTTCCGAACCTCTAACTTTGTCAAAACTTTCCGAACCTATAACTATGTCAAAACTTTCCGAACCTATAACTTTGTCAAAACAGAACCGATTTTCAAAAGGAAATGCGTTTTAGTCGTGTCTCGATCTCAATAATTAAACCGCATTCATAGTTGCAAATGTTTTTTTTTTTAAATTCATATCAAAACTTTCCGAACCTATAAATATGTTAAAACTTTCAGAACCTATAACTTTGTCAAAACTTTCCGAACCTATAACTATGTCAAAACTTTCCGAACCTATAACTTTGTCAAAACTGAACCGATTTTCAAAAGGAAAGGCGTTTTAGTCGTGGCTCGATTTCAATAATTAAACCGCATTCATAGTTGGAAATGTTTTCGAAATTCATGTCAAAACTTTTCGAACCTATAACTTTGTAAATTTTTTCCGAACCTTTAACTGTGTCAAAATTTTCAGAACCTATAACTTTGTCAAAACTGAACCGATTTTCAAAAGGAAAGGCGTTTTAGTCGTGGCTCGATCTCAATAATTAAACCGAATTCATAGTTGCAAATGTTTTTTTTTCGAAATTCATGTCAAAACTTTCCGAATCTGTAACTTTGTCAAAACTTTCCAAGCCTTTAACTATGTCAAAACTTTCAGAACCTATAACTTTGTCAAAACTGAACCGATTTTCAAAAGGAAAGGCGTTTTAGTCGTGGCTCGATCTCAATAATTAAACCGCATTCATAGTTGGAAATGTTTTTTTTTTCGAAATTCATGTCAAAACTTTCCGAACCTAGAACTTTGTCAATTTTTTCCGAATCTTTAACTGTGTCAAAACTTTCCGAACCTATAACTTTGTCAAAACTGAACCGATTTTCAAAATGAAAGGCGTTTTAGTCGTGGCTCGATCTCAATAATTAAACGGAATACATAGTTGGAAATGTTTTTTTTTGTGCGAAATTCATGTTAAAACGTTCCGAACCTATAACTTTGTCAAAACTTTCCAAACCTATAACTATTTCAAAACTTTCCGAACCTATAATTTTGTCAAAACTGAACCGATTTTCAAAAGGAAAGGCTTTTTAGTCGTGGCTCGATCTCAATAATTAAACCGAATTCATAGTTGCAAATTTTTTTTTTTAAATTCATATCAAAACTTTCCGAACCTATAACTTTGTCAAAACTTTCCGAACCTATAACTTTGTCAAAACTGAACCGATTTTCAAAAGGAAAGGCGTTTTAGTCGTGGCTCGATCTCAATAATTAAACCGCATTCATAGTTGGAAATGTTTTGTTTTTTCGAAATTCATGTTAAAACTTTCCGAACCTGTAACTTTATCAAAACTTTCCAAACCTATAACTATGTCAAAACTTTCCGAACCTATAACTTTGTCAAAACTGAACCGATTTTCAAAAGGAAAGGCGTTTTAGTCGTGGCTCGATCTCAATAATTAAACCGCATTCATAGTTGGAAATGTTTTTTTTTTCGAAATTCATGTCAAAACTTTCCGAACCTATAACTTTGTCAATTTTTTCCGAATCTTTAACTGTGTCAAAACTTTCCGAACCTATAACTTTGTCAAAACTGAACCGATTTTCAAAAGGAAAGGCGTTTTAGTCGTGGCTCGATCTCAATAATTAAACCGCATTCATAGTTGCAAATGTTTTTTTTTTGAAATTCATATCAAAACTTCCCGAACCTATAAATATGTTAAAACTTTCAGAACCTATAACTTTGTCAAAACTGAACCGATTTTCAAAAGGAAAGGCGTTTTAGTCGTAGCTCGATCTCAATAATTAAACCGAATTCATAGTTGCAAATTTTTTTTTTTCGAAATTCATGTTAAAACTTTCCGAACCTATAACTTTGTCAAAACTTTCCGAACCTATAACTATGTCAAAACTTTCCGAACCTATAACTTTGTCAAAACTGAACCGATTTTCAAAAGGAAAGGCGTTTTAGTCGTGGCTCGATCTCAATAATTAAACCGCATTCATAGTTGGAAATGTTTTTTTTTTTCGAAATTCATATCAAAACTTTCCGAACCTATAAATATTGTTAAAACTTTCAGAACCTATAACTTTGTCAAAACTGAACCGATTTTCAAAAGGAAAGGCGTTTTAGTCGTGGCTCGATCTCAATAATTAAACCGAATTCATAGTTGCAAATTATTTTTTTTCGAAATTCATGTCAAAACTTTCCGAACCTGTAACTTTGTCAAAACTTTCCAATCCTTTAACTATGTCAAAACTTTCAGAACATATAGCTTTGTCAAAACTGAACCGATTTTCAAAAGAAAAGGCGTTTTAGTCGTGGCTCGATCTCAATAATTAAACCGCATTCATAGTTGCAAATGTTTTTTTTTTTCGAAATTCATGTCAAAACTTTCCGAACCTATAACTATGTCAAAATTTTCCGAACCTATAACTTTGTCAAAACTGAACCGATTTTCAAAAGGAAAGGCGTTTTAGTCGTGGCTCGATCTCAATAATTAAACCGAATTCATAGTTGCAAATGTTTTTTTTTTCGAAATTCATGTCAAAACTTTCCGAATCTGTAACTTTGTCAAAACTTTCCAAACCTTTAACTATGTCAAAACTTTCAGAACCTATAACTTTGTCAAAACTGAACCGATTTTCAAAAGGAAAGGCGTTTTAGTCGTGGCTCG
This sequence comes from Scaptomyza reducta, assembly GCA_035044485.1. NCBI lineage: Eukaryota > Metazoa > Arthropoda > Insecta > Diptera > Drosophilidae > Scaptomyza > Scaptomyza reducta. The sequence continues at coordinate 71,519 of JAWNNV010001291.1, read as the reverse complement.
ATCTCAATAATTAAACCGCATTCATAGTTGGAAATGTTTTTTTTTTCGAAATTCATGTCAAAACTTTCCGAACCTAGAACTATGTCAATTTTTTCCGAATCTTTAACTGTGTCAAAACTTTCCGAACCTATAACTTTGTCAAAACTGAACCGATTTTCAAAAGGAAAGGCGTTTTAGTCGTGGCTCGATCTCAATAATTAAACGGAATACATAGTTGGAAATGTTTTTTTTTGTTCGAAATTCATGTTAAAACTTTCCGAACCTATAACTTTGTCAAAACTTTCCAAACCTATAACTATGTCAAAACTTTCCGAACCTGTAATTTTGTCAAAACTGAACCGATTTTCAAAAGGAAAGGCGTTTTAGTCGTGGCTCGATCTCAATAATTAAACCGAATTCATAGTTGCAAATTTTTTTTTTCGAAATTCATATCAAAACTTTCCGAACCTGTAACTTTGTCAAAACTTTCCAAACCTTAAACTATGTCAAAACTTTCCGAACCTATAACTTTGTCAAAACTGAACCAATTTTCAAAAGGAAAGGCGTTTTAGTCGTGGCTCGATCTCAATAATTAACCGCATTCATAATTGCAAATGTTTTTTTTTTTGAAATTTATATCTAAACTTTCCGAACCTATAAATATGTCAAAACTTTCAGAACCTATAACTTTGTCAAAACTGAACCGATTTTCAAAAGGAAAGGCGTTTTAGTCGTAGCTCGATCTCAATAATTAAACCGAATTCATAGTTGGAAATGATTTTTTTTTTTCGAAATTCATGTTAAAACTTTCCGAACCTATAACTTTGTCAAAACTTTCCAAACCTATAATTATGTCAAAACTTTCCGAACCTATAACTTTGTCAAAACTGAACCGATTTTCAAAAGGAAAGGCGTTTTAGTCGTGGCTCGATCTCAATAATTAAACCGAATTCATAGTTGCAAATTTTTTTTTTTCGAAATTCATGTAAAAATTTTCCGAACCTATAACTTTGTCAAAACTTTCCAAACCTTTAACTATGTCAAAACTTTCAGAACCTATAACTTTGTCAAAACTGAACCGATTTTCAAAAGGAAAGGCGTTTTAGTCGTGGCTCGATCTCAATAATTAAACCGAATTCATAGTTGCAAATTATTTTTTTTCGAAATTCATGTCAAAACTTTCAGAACCTGTAACTTTGTCAAAACTTTCCAATCCTTTAACTATGTCAAAACTTTCAGAACATATAGCTTTGTCAAAACTGAACCGATTTTCAAAAGAAAAGGCGTTTTAGTCGTGGCTCGATCTCAATAATTAAACCGCATTCATAGTTGCAAATGTTTTTTTTTCGAAATTTATGTTAAAAATTTCCGAACCTATAACTTTGTGAAAACTGAACCGATTTTTAAAAGGAAAGGCGTTTTAGTCGTGGCTCGATCTCAATAATTAAACCGCAGTCATAGTTGCAAATGTTTTTTTTTTCGAAATTCATGTCAAAACTTTCCGAACCTATAACTATGTCAAAACTTTCCGAACCTATAACTTTGTCAAAACTGAACCGATTTTCAAAAGGAAAGGCGTTTTAGTCTCAATAATTAAACCGAATTCATAGTTGGAAATGTTTTTTTTTTTCGAAATTCATGTTAAAACTTTCCGAACCTATAACTTTGTCAAAACTTTCCGAACCTATAACTATGTCAAAATTTTCCGAACCTATAACTTTGTCAAAACTGAACCGATTTTCAAAAGGAAAGGCGTTTTAGTCGTGGCTCGATCTCAATAATTAAACCGAATTCATAGTTGCAAATTTTTTTTTTGAAATTCATGTCAAAACTTTCCGAATCTGTAACTTTGTCAAAACTTTCTAAACCTTTAACTATGTCAAAACTTTCAGAACCTATAACTTTGTCAAAACTGAACCGATTTTCAAAAGGAAAGGCGTTTTAGTCGTGGCTCGATCTCAATAATTAAACCGCATTCATAGTTGGAAATGTTTTTTTTTTCGAAATTCATGTCAAAACTTTCCGAACCTAGAACTTTGTCAATTTTTTCCGAATCTTTAACTGTGTCAAAACTTTCCGAACCTATAACTTTGTCAAAACTGAACCGATTTTCATAAGGAAAGGCGTTTTAGTCGTGGCTCGATCTCAATAATTAAACGGAATACATAGTTGGAAATGTTTTTTTTTGTTCGAAATTCATGTTAAAACTTTCCGAACCTATAACTTTGTCAAAACTTTCCAAACCTATAACTATGTCAAAACTTTCCGAACCTGTAATTTTGTCAAAACTGAACCGATTTTCAAAAGGAAAGGCGTTTTAGTCGTGGCTCGATCTCAATAATTAAACCGAATTCATAGTTGCAAATTTTTTTTTTTCGAAATTCATATCAAAACTTTCCGAACCTGTAACTTTGTCAAAACTTTCCAAACCTTAAACTATGTCAAAACTTTCCGAACCTATAACTTTGTCAAAACTGAACCAATTTTCAAAAGGAAAGGCGTTTTAGTCGTGGCTCGATCTCAATAATTAAACCGCATTCATAATTGCAAATGTTTTTTTTTTTGAAATTTATGTCTAAACTTTCCGAACCTATAAATATGTGAAAACTTTCAGAACCTATAACTTTGTCAAAACTGAACCGATTTTCAAAAGGAAAGGCGTTTTAGTCGTAGCTCGATCTCAATAATTAAACCGAATTCATAGTTGGAAATGTTTTTTTTTTTCGAAATTCATGTTAAAACTTTCCGAACCTATAACTTTGTCAAAACTTTCCAAACCTATAATTATGTCAAAACTTTCCGAACCTATAACTTTGTCAAAACTGAACCGATTTTCAAAAGGAAAGGCGTTTTAGTCGTGGCTCGATCTCAATAATTAAACCGAATTCATAGTTGCAAATTTTTTTTTTCGAAATTCATGTAAAAATTTTCCGAACCTATAACTTTGTCAAAACTTTCCAAACCTTTAACTATGTCAAAACTTTCAGAACCTATAACTTTGTCAAAACTGAACCGATTTTCAAAAGGAAAGGCGTTTTAGTCGTGGCTCGATCTCAATAATTAAACCGCATTCATAGTTGGAAATGTTTTTTTTTCGAAATTCATGTCAAAACTTTCCGAACCTATAAATTTGTCAATTTTTTCCGAATCTTTAACTGTGTCAAAACTTTCCGTTTTAGTCGGGGCTCGATCTCAATAATTAAACCGCATTCATAGTTGCAAATGTTTTTTTTTTTCGATATTCATGTCAAAACTTTCCGAACCTATAAATATGTCAAAACTTTCAGAACCTATAACTTTGTCAAAACTGAACCGATTTTCAAAAGGAAAGGCGTTTTAGTCGTGGCTCGATCTCAATAATTAAACCGAATTCATAGTTGGAAATTTTTTTTTTTTCGAAATTCATGTTAAAACTTTCCGAACCTATAACTTTGTCAAAACTTTCCAAACCTATAACTATGTCAAAACTTTCCGAACCTATAACTTTGTCAAAACTGAACCGATTTTCAAAAGGAAAGGCGTTTTAGTCGTGGCTCGATCTCAATAATTAAACCGCATTCATAGTTGCAAATGTTTTTTTTTTGAAATTCATGTCAAAACTTCCCGAACCTATAAATATGTCAAAACTTTCAGAACCTATAACTTTGTCAAAACTGAACCGATTTTCAAAAGGAAAGGCGTTTTAGTCGTAGCTCGATCTCAATAATTAAACCGAATTCATAGTTGCAAATGTTTTTTTTTGAAATTCATGTTAAAACTTTCCGAACCTATAACTTTGTCAAAACTTTCCGAACCTATAACTATGTCAAAACTTTCCGAACCTATAACTTTGTCAAAACTGAACCGATTTTCAAAAGGAAAGGCGTTTTAGTCGTGGCTCGATCTCAATAATTAAACCGCATTCATAGTTGGAAATGTTTTTTTTTTTCGAAATTCATGTTCAAAACTTTCCGAACCTATAACTATGTTAAAACTTTCAGAACCTATAACTTTGTCAAAACTGAACCGATTTTCAAAAGGAAAGGCGTTTTAGTCGTGGCTCGATCTCAATAATTAAACCGAATTCATAGTTGCAAATTATTTTTTTTCGAAATTCATGTCAAAACTTTCCGAACCTGTAACTTTGTCAAAACTTTCCGAACATTTAACTGTGTCAAAACTCTCCGAACCTATAACTTTGTTAAAACTGAACCGATTTTCAAAAGGAAAGCGTTTTAGTCGTGGCTCGATCTAATAATTAAACCGCATTCATAGTTGCAAATGTTTTTTTTTTTCGAAATTCATGTCAAAACTTTCCGAACCTATAACTATGTCAAAACTTTCCGAACCTATAACTTTGTCAAAACTGAACCGATTTTCAAAAGGAAAGGCGTTTTAGTCGTGGCTCGATCTCAATAATTAAACCGAATTCATAGTTGCAAATGTTTTTTTTTTCGAAATTCATGTCAAAACTTTCCGAATCTGTAACTTTGTCAAAACTTTCCAAACCTTTAACTATGTCAAAACTTTCAGAACCTATAACTTTGTCAAAACTGAACCGATTTTCAAAAGGAAAGGCGTTTTAGTCGTGGCTCGATCTCAATAATTAAACCGCATTCATAGTTGGAAATGTTTTTTTTTTCGAAATTCATGTCAAAACTTTCCGAACCTATAACTATGTCAATTTTTTCCGAATCTTTAACTATGTCAAAACTTTCCGAACCTATAACTTTGTCAAAACTGAACCGATTTTCAAAAGGAAAGGCGTTTTAGTCGTGGCTCGATCTCAATAATTAAACCGAATTCATAGTTGGAAATGTTTTTTTTTTTCGAAATTCATGTTAAAACTTTCCGAACCTATAACTTTGTCAAAACTTTCCAAACCTATAACTATGTCAAAACTTTCCGAACCTATAACTTTGTCAAAACTGAACCGATTTTCAAAAGGAAAGGCGTTTTAGTCGTGGCTCGATCTCAATAATTAAACCGAATTCATAGTTGCAAATTTTTTTTTTTCGAAATTCATGTCAAAACTTTCCGAACCTGTAACTTTGTCAAAACTTTCCAAACCTTTAACTATGTCAAAACTTTCCGAACCTATAACTTTGTCAAAACTGAACCGATTTTCAAAAGGAAAGGCGTTTTAGTCGTGGCTCGATCTCAATAATTAAACCGCATTCATAATTGCAAATGTTTTTTTTTTTGAAATTTATGTCTAAACTTTCCGAACCTATAAATATGTTAAAACTTTCAGAACCTATAACTTTGTCAAAACTGAACCGATTTTCAAAAGGAAAGGCGTTTTAGTCGTGGCTCGATCTCAATAATTAAACCGAATTCATAGTTGGAAATGTTTTTTTTTTTCGAAATTCATGTTAAAACTTTCCGAACCTATAACTTTGTCAAAACTTTCCAAACCTATAATTATGTCAAAACTTTCCGAACCTATAACTTTGTCAAAACTGAACCGATTTTCAAAAGGAAAGGCGTTTTAGTCGTGGCTCGATCTCAATAATTAAACCGCATTCATAGTTGGAAATGTTTTTTTTTTCGAAATTCATGTTAAAACTTTCCGAACCTATAACTTTGTCAATTTTTTCCGAACCTATAACTATGTCAAAATTTTCCGAACCTATAACTTTGTCAAAACTGAACCGATTTTCAAAAGGAAAGGCGTTTTAGTCGTGGCTCGATCTCAATAATTAAACCGCATTCATAGTTGCAAATGTTTTTTTTTTCGATATTCATGTCAAAACTTTCCGAACCTATAATATGTCAAAACTTTCAGAACCTATAACTTTGTCAAAACTGAACCGATTTTCAAAAGGAAAGGCGTTTTAGTCGTGGCTCGATCTCAATAATTAAACCGCATTCATAGTTGGAAATGTTTTTTTTTTTCGAAATTCATGTCAAAACTTTCCGAACCTATAACTTTGTCAATTTTTTCCGAATCTTTAACTGTGTCAAAACTTTCCGAACCTATAACTTTGTCAAAACTGAACCGATTTTCAAAAGGAAAGGCGTTTTAGTCGTGGCTCGATCTCAATAATTAAACCGCATTCATAGTTGCAAATGTTTTTTTTTTGAAATTCATGTTAAAACTTCCCGAACCTATAAATATGTCAAAACTTTCAGAACCTATAACTTTGTCAAAACTGAACCGATTTTCAAAAGGAAAGGCGTTTTAGTCGTGGCTCGATCTCAATAATTAAACCGAATTCATAGTTGCAAATGTTTTTTTTTTCGAAATTCATGTTAAAACTTTCCGAACCTATAACTTTGTCAAAACTTTCCGAACCTATAACTATGTCAAAACTTTCCGAACCTATAACTTTGTCAAAACTGAACCGATTTTCAAAAGGAAAGGCGTTTTAGTCGTGGCTCGATCTCAATAATTAAACCGCATTCATAGTTGGAAATGTTTTTTTTTTGAAATTCATATCAAAACTTTCCGAACCTATAAATTGTCAAAACTTTCAGAACCTATAACTTTGTCAAAACTGAACCGATTTTCAAAAGGAAAGGCGTTTTAGTCGTGGCTCGATCTCAATAATTAAACCGAATTCATAGTTGCAAATGTTTTTTTTTTTCGAAATTCATGTCAAAACTTTCCGAACCTGTAACTTTGTCAAAACTTTCCAATCCTATAACTATGTCAAAACTTTCAGAACCTATAACTTTGTCAAAACTGAACCGATTTTCAAAAGGAAAGGCGTTTTAGTCGTGGCTCGATCTCAATAATTAAACCGCATTCATAGTTGCAAATGTTTTTTTTTTCGAAATTCATGTCAAAACTTTCCGAACCTATAACATATGTCAAAACTTTCCGAACCTATAACTTTGTCAAAACTGAACCGATTTTCAAAAGGAAAGGCGTTTTAGTCGTGGCTCGATCTCAATAATTAAACCGAATTCATAGTTGCAAATTTTTTTTTTTCGAAATTCATGTCAAAACTTTCCGAATCTGTAACTTTGTCAAAACTTTCCAAACCTTTAACTATGTCAAAACTTTCAGAACCTATAACTTTGTCAAAACTGAACCGATTTTCAAAAGGAAAGGCGTTTTAGTCGTGGCTCGATCTCAATAATTAAACCGCATTCATAGTTGGAAATGTTTTTTTTTTCGAAATTCATGTCAAAACTTTCCGAACCTATAACTATGTCAATTTTTTCCGAATCTTTAACTATGTCAAAACTTTCCGAACCTATAACTTTGTCAAAACTGAACCGATTTTCAAAAGGAAAGGCGTTTTAGTCGTGGCTCGATCTCAATAATTAAACGGAATTCATAGTTGGAAATGTTTTTTTTTGTTCGAAATTCATGTTAAAACTTTCCGAACCTATAACTTTGTCAAAACTTTCCAAACCTATAACTTTGTCAAAATTTTCCGAACATGTAATTTTGTCAAAACTGAACCGATTTTCAAAAGGAAAGGCGTTTTAGTCGTGGCTCGATCTCAATAATTAAACCGAATTCATAGTTGCAAATTTTTTTTTTTCGAAATTCATATCAAAACTTTCCGAACCTGTAACTTTGTCAAAACTTTCCAAACCTTAAACTATGTCAAAACTTTCCGAACCTATAACTTTGTCAAAACTGAACCAATTTTCAAAAGGAAAGGCGTTTTAGTCGTGGCTCGATCTCAATAATTAAACCGCATTCATAATTGCAAATGTTTTTTTTTTTGAAATTTATATCTAAACTTTCCGAACCTATAAATATGTCAAAACTTTCAGAACCTATAACTTTGTCAAAACTGAACCGATTTTCAAAAGGAAAGGCGTTTTAGTCGTAGCTCGATCTCAATAATTAAACCGAATTCATAGTTGGAAATGTTTTTTTTTTTCGAAATTCATGTTAAAACTTTCCGAACCTATAACTTTGTCAAAACTTTCCAAACCTATAATTATGTCAAAACTTTCCGAACCTATAACTTTGTCAAAACTGAACCGATTTTCAAAAGGAAAGGCGTTTTAGTCGTGGCTCGATCTCAATAATTAAACCGAATTCATAGTTGCAAATTTTTTTTTTTCGAAATTCATGTAAAAATTTTCCGAACCTATAACTTTGTCAAAACTTTCCAAACCTTTAACTATGTCAAAACTTTCAGAACCTATAACTTTGTCAAAACTGAACCGATTTTCAAAAGGAAAGGCGTTTTAGTCGTGGCTCGATCTCAATAATTAAACCGCATTCATAGTTGCAAATGTATTTTTTTTCGAAATTCATGTCAAAACTTTCAGAACCTATAACTTTGTCAAAACTTTCCAATCCTTTAACTATGTCAAAACTTTCAGAACCTATAACTTTGTCAAAACTGAACCGATTTTCAAAAGGAAAGGCGTTTTAGTCGTGGCTCGATCTCAATAATTAAACCGCATTCATAGTTGGAAATGTTTTTTTTTCGAAATTCATGTTAAAAATTTCCGAACCTATAACTTTGTGAAAACTGAACCGATTTTTAAAAGGAAAGGCGTTTTAGTCGTGGCTCGATCTCAATAATTAAACCGCATTCATAGTTGCAAATGTTTTTTTTTTCGAAATTCATGTCAAAACTTTCCGAACCTATAACTATGTCAAAACTTTCCGAACCTATAACTTTGTCAAAACTGAACCGATTTTCAAAAGGAAAGGCGTTTTAGTGGCTCGATCATAATTAAACCGCATTCATAGTTGGAAATGTTTTTTTTTTCGAAATTCATGTTAAAACTTTCCGAACCTATAACTTTGTCAAAACTTTCCGAACCTATAACTATGTCAAAACTTTCCGAACCTATAACTTTGTCAAAACTGAACCGATTTTCAAAAGGAAAGGCGTTTTAGTCGTGGCTCGATCTCAATAATTAAACCGAATTCATAGTTGCAAATTTTTTTTTTTCGAAATTCATGTCAAAACTTTCCGAATCTGTAACTTTGTCAAAACTTTCTAAACCTTTAACTATGTCAAAACTTTCAGAACCTATAACTTTGTCAAAACTGAACCGATTTTCAAAAGGAAAGGCGTTTTAGTCGTGGCTCGATCTCAATAATTAAACCGCATTCATAGTTGGAAATGTTTTTTTTTTCGAAATTCATGTCAAAACTTTCCGAACCTAGAACTTTGTCAATTTTTTCCGAATCTTTAACTGTGTCAAAACTTTCCGAACCTATAACTTTGTCAAAACTGAACCGATTTTCATAAGGAAAGGCGTTTTAGTCGTGGCTCGATCTCAATAATTAAACGGAATACATAGTTGGAAATGTTTTTTTTTGTTCGAAATTCATGTTAAAACTTTCCGAACCTATAACTTTGTCAAAACTTTCCAAACCTATAACTATGTCAAAACTTTCCGAACCTGTAATTTTGTCAAAACTGAACCGATTTTCAAAAGGAAAGGCGTTTTAGTCGTGGCTCGATCTCAATAATTAAACCGAATTCATAGTTGCAAATTTTTTTTTTCGAAATTCATGTCAAAACTTTCCGAACCTGTAACTTTGTCAAAACTTTCCAAACCTTAAACTATGTCAAAACTTTCCGAACCTATAACTTTGTCAAAACTGAACCAATTTTCAAAAGGAAAGGCGTTTTAGTCGTGGCTCGATCTCAATAATTAAACCGCATTCATAATTGCAAATGTTTTTTTTTTTGAAATTTATGTCTAAACTTTCCGAACCTATAAATGTCAACTTTTCAACCTATAACTATGTAAAACTTTCAGAACCTATAACTTTGTCAAAACTGAACCGATTTTCAAAAGGAAAGGCGTTTTAGTCGTAGCTCGATCTCAATAATTAAACCGAATTCATAGTTGGAAATGTTTTTTTTTTTCGAAATTCATGTTAAAACTTTCCGAACCTATAACTTTGTCAAAACTTTCCAAACCTATAATTATGTCAAAACTTTCCGAACCTATAACTTTGTCAAAACTGAACCGATTTTCAAAAGGAAAGGCGTTTTAGTCGTGGCTCGATCTCAATAATTAAACCGAATTCATAGTTGCAAATTTTTTTTTTTCGAAATTCATGTTAAAATTTTCCGAACCTATAACTTTGTCAAAACTTTCCAAACCTTTAACTATGTCAAAACTTTCAGAACCTATAACTTTGTCAAAACTGAACCGATTTTCAAAAGGAAAGGCGTTTTAGTCGTGGCTCGATCTCAATAATTAAACCGCATTCATAGTTGGAAATGTTTTTTTTTTTCGAAATTCATGTCAAAACTTTCCGAACCTATAAATTTGTCAATCTTTTCCGAATCTTTAACTGTGTCAAAACTTTCAACCTATACTTTGTCAAAACTGAACCGATTTTCAAAAACGTTTTAGTCGGGGCTCGATCTCAATAATTAAACCGCATTCATAGTTGCAAATGTTTTTTTTTTTCGATAATTTCGAACCTATAACTTTGTCAAAACTTTCCGAACCTATAAATATGTCAAAACTTTCAGAACCTATAACTTTGTCAAAACTGAACCGATTTTCAAAAGGAAAGGCGTTTTAGTCGTGGCTCGATCTCAATAATTAAACCGAATTCATAGTTGGAAATGTTTTTTTTTTCGAAATTCATGTTAAAACTTTCCGAACCTATAACTTTGTCAAAACTTTCCAAACCTATAACTATGTCAAAACTTTCCGAACCTATAACTTTGTCAAAACTGAACCGATTTTCAAAAGGAAAGGCGTTTTAGTCGTGGCTCGATCTCAATAATTAAACCGAATTCATAGTTGGAAATGTTTTTTTTTCGAAATTCATGTCAAAACTTTCCGAACCTATAACTATGTCAAAACTTTCCGAACCTATAACTTTGTCAAAACTGAACCGATTTTCAAAACGAAAGGCGTTTTAGTGTTGGCTAGATCTCAATAATTAAACCGCATTCATAGTTGGAAATGTTTTTTTTCGAAATTCATGTCAAAACTTTCCGAACCTATAAATATGTCAAAACTTTCAGAACCTATAACTTTGTCAAAACTGAACCGATTTTCAAAAGGAAAGGCGTTTTAGTCGTGGCTCGATCTCAATAATTAAACCGCATTTATAGTTGGAAATGTTTTTTTTTCGAAATTTATGTTAAAACTTTCCGAACCTATAACTTTGTCAAAACTTTCCGAACCTATAACTATGTCAAAACTTTCCGAACCTATAACTTTGTCAAAACTGAACCGATTTTCAAAAGGAAAGGCGTTTTAGTCGTGGCTCGATCTCAATAATTAAACCGCATTCATAGTTGGAAATGTTTTATTTTCGAAATTTATGTTAAAACTTTCCGAACCTATAACTTTGTCAAAACTTTCCGAACATTTAACTGTGTCAAAACTCTCCGAACCTATAACTTTGTTAAAACTGAACCGATTTTCAAAAGGAAAGGCGTTTTAGTCGTGGCTCGATCTTAATAATTAAACCGCATTCATAGTTGGAAATGTTTTTTTTTTTTGAAATTCATGTTAAAACTTTCCGAACCTATAAATATGTCAAAACTTTCAGAACCAATAACTTTATCAAAAGTGAACCGATTTTCAAAAGGAAAGGCGTTTTAGTCGTGGCTCGATCTCAATAATTAAACCGCATTCATAGTTGGAAATGTTTTATTTTCGAAATTTATGTTAAAACTTTCCGAACCTATAACTTTGTCAAAACTTTCCGAACCTATAACTATGTCAAAACTTTCGGAACCTATAACTTTGTCAAAACTGAACCGATTTTCAAAAGGAAAGGCGTTTTAGTCGTGGCTCGATCTTAATAATTAAACCGCATTCATAGTTGGAAATGTTTTTTTTTTTGAAGTTCATGTCAAAACTTTTCGAACCTATAAATATGTCAAAACTTTCAGAAGGAAAGGCGTTTTAGTCGTGGCTCGATCTTAATAATTAAACCGCATTCATAGTTGGAAATGTTTTTTTTTTTGAAATTCATGTCAAAACTTTCCGAACCTATAAATATGTCAAAACTTTCAGAACCAATAACTTTATCAAAAGTGAACCGATTTTCAAAAGGAAAGGCGTTTTAGTCGTGGCTCGATCTCAATAATTAAACCGAATTCATAGTTGCAAATTATTTTTTTTCGAAATTCATGTCAAAACTTTCAGAACCTGTAACTTTGTCAAAACTTTCCAATCCTTTAACTATGTCAAAACTTTCAGAACATATAGCTTTGTCAAAACTGAACCGATTTTCAAAAGAAAAGGCGTTTTAGTCGTGGCTCGATCTCAATAATTAAACCGCATTCATAGTTGCAAATGTTTTTTTTTTCGAAATTATGTTAACTTTCCGAACCTATACTTTGTTAAAAATTTCCGAACCTATAACTTTGTGAAAACTGAACCGATTTTTAAAAGGAAAGGCGTTTTAGTCGTGGCTCGATCTCAATAATTAAACCGCATTCATAGTTGCAAATGTTTTTTTTTTTCGAAATTCATGTCAAAACTTTCCGAACCTATAACTATGTCAAAACTTTCCGAACCTATAACTTTGTCAAAACTGAACCGATTTTCAAAAGGAAAGGCGTTTTAGTCTGCTCGATTCAATAATTAAACCGAATTCATAGTTGGAAATGTTTTTTTTTTTTTGAAATTCATGTTAAAACTTTCCGAACCTATAACTTTGTCAAAACTTTCCGAACCTATAACTATGTCAAAACTTTCCGAACCTATAACTTTGTCAAAACTGAACCGATTTTCAAAAGGAAAGGCGTTTTAGTCGTGGCTCGATCTCAATAATTAAACCGAATTCATAGTTGGAAATTTTTTTTTTTCGAAATTCATGCCAAAACTTTCCGAATCTGTAACTTTGTCAAAACTTTCTAAACCTTTAACTATGTCAAAACTTTCAGAACCTATAACTTTGTCAAAACTGAACCGATTTTCAAAAGGAAAGGCGTTTTAGTCGTGGCTCGATCTCAATAATTAAACCGCATTCATAGTTGGAAATGTTTTTTTTTGAAATTCATGTCAAAACTTTCCGAACCTAGAACTTTGTCAATTTTTTCCGAATCTTTAACTGTGTCAAAACTTTCCGAACCTATAACTTTGTCAAAACTGAACCGATTTTCAAAAGGAAAGGCGTTTTAGTCGTGGCTCGATCTCAATAATTAAACGGAATACATAGTTGGAAATGTTTTTTTTTGTTCGAAATTCATGTTAAAACTTTCCGAACCTATAACTTTGTCAAAACTTTCCAAACCTATAACTATGTCAAAACTTTCCGAACCTGTAATTTTGTCAAAACTGAACCGATTTTCAAAAGGAAAGGCGTTTTAGTCGTGGCTCGATCTCAATAATTAAACCGAATTCATAGTTGCAAATTTTTTTTTTTCGAAATTCATATCAAAACTTTCCGAACCTGTAACTTTGTCAAAACTTTCCAAACCTTAAACTATGTCAAAACTTTCCGAACCTATAACTTTGTCAAAACTGAACCAATTTTCAAAAGGAAAGGCGTTTTAGTCGTGGCTCGATCTCAATAATTAAACCGCATTCATAATTGCAAATGTTTTTTTTTTTGAAATTTATGTCTAAACTTTCCGAACCTATAAATATGTCAAAACTTTCAGAACCTATAACTTTGTCAAAACTGAACCGATTTTCAAAAGGAAAGGCGTTTTAGTCGTAGCTCGATCTCAATAATTAAACCGAATTCATAGTTGGAAATGTTTTTTTTTTCGAAATTCATGTTAAAACTTTCCGAACCTATAACTTTGTCAAAACTTTCCAAACCTATAATTATGTCAAAACTTTCCGAACCTATAACTTTGTCAAAACTGAACCGATTTTCAAAAGGAAAGGCGTTTTAGTCGTGGCTCGATCTCAATAATTAAACCGAATTCATAGTTGCAAATTTTTTTTTTTCGAAATTCATGTAAAAATTTTCCGAACCTATAACTTTGTCAAAACTTTCCAAACCTTTAACTATGTCAAAACTTTCAGAACCTATAACTTTGTCAAAACTGAACCGATTTTCAAAAGGAAAGGCGTTTTAGTCGTGGCTCGATCTCAATAATTAAACCGCATTCATAGTTGGAAATGTTTTTTTTTCGAAATTCATGTCAAAACTTTCCGAACCTATAAATTTGTCAATTTTTTCCGAATCTTTAAACTGTGCCAAAACTTTCCGAACCTATAACTTTGTCAAAACTGAACCGATTTTCAAAAGGAAAGGCGTTTTAGTCGGGGCTCGATCTCAATAATTAAACCGCATTCATAGTTGCAAATGTTTTTTTTTTTCGAAATTCATGTCAAAACTTTCCGAACCTATAAATATGTCAAAACTTTCAGAACCTATAACTTTGTCAAAACTGAACCGATTTTCAAAAGGAAAGGCGTTTTAGTCGTGGCTCGATCTCAATAATTAAACCGCATTCATAGTTGGAAATGTTTTTTTTTCGAAATTCATGTTAAAACTTTCCGACCCTATAACTTTGTCAAAACTTTCCGAACCTATAACTATGTCAAAACTTTCCGAACCTGTAATTTTGTCAAAACTGAACCGATTTTCAAAAGGAAAGGCGTTTTAGTCGGGGCTCGATCTCAATAATTAAACCGCATTCATAGTTGCAAATGTTTTTTTTTTTCGAAATTCATGTCAAAACTTTCCGAACCTATAAATATGTCAAAACTTTCAGAACCTATAACTTTGTCAAAACTGAACCGATTTTCAAAAGGAAAGGCGTTTTAGTCGTGGCTCGATCTCAATAATTAAACCGAATTCATAGTTGGAAATTTATTTTTTTTTCGAAATTCATGTTAAAACTTTCCGAACCTATAACTTTGTCAAAACTTTCCAAACCTATAACTATGTCAAAACTTTCCGAACCTATAACTTTGTCAAAACTGAACCGATTTTCAAAAGGAAAGGCGTTTTAGTCGTGGCTCGATCTCAATAATTAAACCGCATTTATAGTTGGAAATGTTTTATTTTCGAAATTTATGTTAAAACTTTCCGAACCTATAACTTTGTCAAAACTTTCCGAACCTATAACTATGTCAAAACTTTCCGAACCTATAACTTTGTCAAAACTGAACCGATTTTCAAAAGGAAAGGCGTTTTAGTCGTGGCTCGATCTCAATAATTAAACCGCATTCATAGTTGGAAATGTTTTATTTTCGAAATTTATGTTAAAACTTTCCGAACCTATAACTTTGTCAAAACTTTCCGAACCTATAACTATGTCAAAACCTTCGGAACCTATAACTTTGTCAAAACTGAACCGATTTTCAAAAGGAAAGGCGTTTTAGTCGTGGCTCGATCTTAATAATTAAACCGCATTCATAGTTGGAAATGTTTTTTTTTTTGAAGTTCATGTCAAAACTTTTCGAACCTATAAATATGTCAAAACTTTCAGAACCAATAACTTTATCAAAAGTGAACCGATTTTCAAAAGGAAAGGCGTTTTAGTCGTGGCTCGATCTCAATAATTAAACCGCATTTATAGTTGGAAATGTTTTATTTTCGAAATTTATGTTAAAACTTTCCGAACCTATAACTTTGTCAAAACTTTCCGAACCTATAACTATGTCAAAACTTTCCGAACCTATAACTTTGTCAAAACTGAACCGATTTTCAAAAGGAAAGGCGTTTTAGTCGTGGCTCGATCTCAATAATTAAACCGCATTCATAGTTGGAAATGTTTTTTTTTTCGAAATTCATGTCAAAACTTTCCGAACCCATAACTTTGTCAAAGCTTTTCGAACCTATAACTATGTCAAAACTTTCCGAACCTATAACTTTGTCAAAACTGAACCGATTTTCAAAAGGAAAGGCGTTTTAGTCGTGGCTCGATCTCAATAATTAAACCGCATTCATAGTTAGAAATGTTTTTTTTTTTCGAAATTCATGTTAAAACTTTCCGAACCTATAACTTTGTCAAAACTTTCCAAACCTATAACTATGTCAAAACTGAACCGATTTTCAAAAGGAAAGGCGTTTTAGTCGTGGCTCGATCTCAATAATTAAACCGCATTCATAGTTGGAAATGTTTTTTTTTCGAAATTTATGTTAAAACTGTCCAAACCTATAACTTTGTCAAAACTTTCCGAACCTATAACTATGTCAAAACTTTCCGAACCTATAACTTTGTCAAAACTGAACCGATTTTCAAAAGGAAAGGCGTTTTAGTCGTGGCTCGATCTTAATAATTAAACCGCATTCATAGTTGGAAATGTTTTTTTTTTTGAAATTCATGTCAAAACTTTCCGAACCTATAAATATGTCAAAACTTTCAGAACCAATAACTTTATCAAAAGTGAACCGATTTTCAAAAGGAAAGGCGTTTTAGTCGTGGCTCGATCTCAATAATTAAACCGCATTCATAGTTGGAAATGTTTTATTTTCGAAATTTATGTTAAAACTTTCCGAACCTATAACTTTGTCAAAACTTTCCGAACCTATAACTTTGTCAAA
The DNA here is from genome assembly GCA_035044485.1 of Scaptomyza reducta. Taxonomy (NCBI): domain Eukaryota; kingdom Metazoa; phylum Arthropoda; class Insecta; order Diptera; family Drosophilidae; genus Scaptomyza; species Scaptomyza reducta. Next base: position 55,186 of record JAWNNV010001291.1, on the reverse strand, counting down.
ACTGAACCGATTTTCAAAAGGAAAGGCGTTTTAGTCGTGGCTCGATCTAGTAATTAAACCGCATTCATAGTTGGAAATGTTTTTTTTTCCAAATTCATGTCAAAACTTTCCGAACCTATAACTTTGTCAATTTTTTCCGAACCTTTAACTGTGTCAAAACTTTCCGAACCTATAACTTTGTCAAAACTGAACCGATTTTCAAAAGGAAAGGCGTTTTAGTCGTGGCTCGATCTCAATAATTAAACCGCATTCATAGTTGGAAATGTTTTTTTTTCGAAATTTATGTTAAAACTGTCCGAACCTATAACTTTGTCAAAACTTTCCGAACCTATAACTATGTCAAAACTTTCCGAACCTATAATTTCGTCAAAACTGAACCGATTTTCAAAAGGAAAGGCGTTTTAGTGTTGGCTCGATCTCAATAATTAAACCGCATTCATAGTTGGAAATGTTTTTTTTTTCGAAATTCATGTTAAAACTTTCCGAACCTATAACTTTGTCAAAACTTTCCGAACCTATAACTATGTCAAAACTTTCGGAACCTATAACTTTCTCAAAACTGAACCGATTTTCAAAAGGAAAGGCGTTTTAGTCGTGGCTCGATCTCAATAATTAAACCACATTCATAGTTGGTAATGTTTTTTTTTTCGAAATTTATGTTAAAACTGTCCGAACCTATAACTTTGTCAAAACTTTCCGAACCTATAACTATGTCAAAACTTTCCGAACCTATAACTTTGTCAAAACTGAACCGATTTTCAAAAGGAAAGGCGTTTTAGTGTTGGTTCGATCTCAATAATTAAACCGCATTCATAGTTGGAAATGTTTTTTTTTTCGAAATTCATGTTAAAACTTTCCGAACCTATAACTTTGTCAAAACTTTCCGAACCTATAACTATGTCAAAACTTTCGGAACCTATAACTTTGTCAAAACTGAACCGATTTTCAAAAGGAAAGGCGTTTTAGTCGGGGCTCGATCTCAATAATTAAACCGCATTCATAGTTGGAAATGTTTTTTTTTTCGAAATTCATGTTAAAACTTTCCGAACCTGTAACTTTGTCAAAACTTTTCGAACCTATAACTATGTCAAAACTCTCCGAACCTATAACTTTGTCAAAACTGAACCGATTTTCAAAAGGAAAGGCGTTTTAGTCTTGGCTCGATCTTAATAATTAAACCGCATTCATAGTTGGAAATGTTTTTTTTTTTTTGAAATTCATGTCAAAACTTTCCGAACCTATAAATATGTCAAAACTTTCAGAACCAATAACTTTATCAAAAGTGAACCGATTTTCAAAAGGAAAGGCGTTTTAGTCGTGGCTCGATCTCAATAATTAAACCGCATTCATAGTTGGAAATGTTTTATTTTCGAAATTTATGTTAAAACTTTCCGAACATTTAACTTTGTCAAAACTTTCCGAACCTATAACTTTGTCAAAACTGAACCGATTTTCAAAAGGAAAGGCGTTTTAGTCGTGGCTCGATCTCAATAATTAAACCGCATTCATAGTTGGAAATGTTTTTTTTTTTTTCGAAATTCATGTCAAAACTTTCCGAACCTATAACTTTGTCAAAACTGAACCGATTTTCAAAAGGAAAGGCGTTTTAGTCGTGGCTCGATCTCAATAATTAAACCGCATTCATAGTTGGAAATGTTTTATTTTCGAAATTTATGTTAAAACTTTCCGAACCTATAACTTTGTCAAAACTTTCCGAACCTATAACTATGTCAAAACTTTCCGAACCTATAACTTTGTCAAAACTGAACCGATTTTCAAAAGGAAAGGCGTTTTAGTCGTGGCTCGATCTCAATAATTAAACCGCATTCATAGTTGGAAATGTTTTTTTTTTTTTCGAAATTCATGTCAAAACTTTCCGAACCTATAACTTTGTCAAAACTTTCAGAACCTATAACTTTGTCAAAACTTTCCGAACCTATAACTTTGTCAAAACTGAACCGATTTTCAAAAGGAAAGGCGTTTTAGTCGTGGCTCGATCTCAATAATTAAACCGAATTCATAGTTGAAATTTTTTTTTTTCGAAATTCATGTTAAAACTTTCCGAACCTATAACTATGTCAAAACTTTTCGAACCTATAACTTTGTCAAAACTGAACCGATTTTCAAAATGAAAGGCGTTTTAGTGTGGGCTAGATCTCAATAATTAAACCGCATTCATAGTTGGAAATGTTTTTTTTCGAAATTCATGTCAAAACTTTCCGAACCTATAAATATGTCAAAATTTTCAGAACCAATAACTTTGTCAAAACTGAACCGATTTTCAAAAGGAAAGGCGTTTTAGTCGTGGCTCGATCTCAATAATTAAACCGCATTCATAGTTGGAAATGTTTTTTTTTCGAAATTTATGTTAAAACTTTCCGAACCTATAACTTTGTCAAAACTTTCCGAACCTATAACTATGTCAAAACTTTCGGAACCTATAACTTGGTCAAAACTGAACCGATTTTCAAAAGGAAAGGCGTTTTAGTCGGGGCTCGATCTCAATAATTAAACCGCATTCATAGTTGGAAATGTTTTTTTTTTTTTCGAAATTCATGTTAAAACTTTCCGAACCTGTAACTTTGTCAAAACTTTTCGAACCTATAACTATGTCAAAACTTTCCGAACCTATAACTTTGTCAAAACTGAACCGATTTTCAAAAGGAAAGGCGTTTTAGTCGTGGCTCGATCTCAATAATTAAACCACATTCATAGTTGGAAATGTTTTTTTTTTCGAAATTCATGTTAAAACTTTCCGAACCTATAACTTTGTCAATTCTTTCCGAACCTTTAACTGTGTCAAAACTCTCCGAACCTATAACTTTGTCAAAACTGAACCGATTTTCAAAAGGAAAGGCGTTTTAGTCGTGGCTCGATCTCAATAATTAAACCGCATTCATAGTTGGAAATGTTTTTTTTTTTTCGAAATTCATGTTCAAAACTTTCCGAACCTATAACTATGTCAAAACTTTCCGAACCTATAACTTTGTCAAAACTGAACCGATTTTCAAAAGGAAAGGCGTTTTAGTCGTGGCTCGATCTCAATAATTAAACCGCATTCATAGTTGGAAATGTGTTTTTTTTCGAAATTCAGTGTTAAAATTTTCCGAACCTGTAACTTGTCAAAACTTTCCGAACCTATAACATATGTCAAAACTTTCCGAACCTATAACTTTGTCAAAACTGAACCGATTTTCAAAAGGAAAGGCGTTTTAGTCGTGGCTCGATCTCAATAATTAAACCGCATTCATAGTTGAAATGTTTTTTTTTTCGAAATTCATGTCAAAACTTTCCGAACCTATAACTTTGTCAATTTTCGAACCTTAACTTGTCAAAATTTCCGAACCTATAACTTTGTCAAAACTGAACCGATTTTCAAAAGGAAAGGCGTTTTAGTCGTGGCTCGATCTCAATAATTAAACCGCATTCATAGTTGGAAATGTTTTTTTTCGAAATTCATGTTAAAATTTCCGAACCTTAACTTGTCAAAACTTTCCGAACCTATAAATATGTAAAACTTTCAGAACCTATAACTTTGTCAAAACTGAACCGATTTTCAAAAGAAAAGGCGTTTTAGTCGTGGCTCGATCTCAATAATTAAACCACATTCATAGTTAGAAATGTTTTTTTTTTCGAAATTCATGTTAAAACTTTCCGAACCTATAACTTTGTCAATTTCCGAACCTTAACTTGTCAAACCTTTCCGAACCTATAACTTTGTCAAAACTGAACCGATTTTCAAAAGGAAAGGCGTTTTAGTCGTGGCTCGATCTCAATAATTAAACGCATTTCATAGTTGGAAATGTTTTTTTTTTTCGAAATTCATGTCAACTTTCCGAACCTTAACTTTGTCAATTTTCCGAACACTATAACTTTGTCAAAACTGAACCGATTTTCAAAAGGAAAGGCGTTTTAGTCGTGGCTCGATCTCAATAATTAAACCGCATTCATAGTTGCAAATGTTTTTTTTTTCGAAATTCATGTCAAAACTCTCCGAACCTATAAATATGTCAAAACTTTCAGAACCTATAACTTTGTCAAAACTGAACCGATTTTCAGAAGGAAATGCGTTTTAGTCGTGGCTCGATCTCAATAATTAAACCGCATCTATAGTTGGAAATTTTTTTTTTTGTTTCAAAAAATTCATGTCAAAACTTTCCGAACCTATAACTTTGTCAATTTTTTCCGAATCTTTAACTGTGTCAAAACTTTCCGAACCTATAACTTTGTCAAAACTGAACCGATTTTCAAAAGGAAAGGCGTTTTAGTCGTGGCTCGATCTCAATAATTAAACCGCATTCATAGTTGGAAATGTTTTTTTTTTCAAATTCATTAAAACTTTGGAACCATAACTTTGTCAAAACTTTCCGAACCTATAACTATGTTCAAAACTTTCCGAACCTATAACTTTGTCAAAACTGAACCGATTTTCAAAAGGAAAGGCGTTTTAGTCGTGGCTCGATCTTCAATAATTAAACCGCATTCATAGTTGGAAATGTTTTTTTTTTTCGAAATTCATGTCAAAACTTTCCGAACCTATAAATATGTCAAAATTTTCAGAACCTATAACTTTGTCAAAACTGAACCGATTTTCAAAAGGAAAGGCGTTTTAGTCGTGGCTCGATCTCAATAGTTAAACCGCATTCATAGTTGGAAATGTTTTTTTTTTCGAAATTCATGTCAAAACTTTCCGAACCTATAACTTTGTCAAAACTTTAACTGTGTCAAAACTTTCCGAACCTATAACTTTGTCAAAACTGAACCGATTTTCAAAAGGAAAGGCGTTTTAGTCGTGGCTCGATCTCAATAATTAAACCGCATTCATAGTTGGAAATGTTTTTTTTTTCGAAATTCATGTAAAACTTTCCGAACCTATAACTTTGTCAACACTTTCCGAACCTTATAACTATGTCAAAACTTTCCGAACCTATAACTTTGTCAAAACTGAACCGATTTTCAAAAGGAAAGGCGTTTTAGTCGTGGCTCGATCTCAATAATTAAACCGCATTCATAGTTGAGAAATGTTTTTTTTTTCAAATTCATGTCAAAACTTTCCGAACCTATAACTTTGTCAATTTAACTTTCCGAACCTTATAACTGATGTCAAAACTTTCCGAACCTATAACTTTGTCAAAACTGAACCGATTTTCAAAAGGAAAGGCGTTTTAGTCGTGGCTCGATCTCAATAATTAAACCGCATTCATAGTTGGAAATGTTTTTTTTTCGAAATTCATGTCAAAACTTTCCGAACCTATAACTATGTCAAAACTTTCCGAACCTATAACTTTGTCAAAACTGACATCCGATTCCTTCAATAGGAAAGGCGTTTGTCAAATAGCTCGAACTCGAATATTGGGTAAGACCGTGGGAAATAATTCAGCATTCCGTAGAACTGTTTTCCGAACTTCATGTCATAACCTTTCCGAACCTATAACTTTGTCAAAACTGAACCGATTTTCAAAAGGAAAGGCGTTTTAGTCGTGGCTCGATCTCAATAATTAAACCACATTTTAGTTGGAAATGTTTTTTTTTTCGAAATTCATGTCAAAACTTTCCGAACCTATAACTTTGTCAAAACTTTCCGTATCAGAAACTTTCCGAACCTATAACTTTGTCAAAACTGAACCGATTTTCAAAAGGAAAGGCGTTTTAGTCGTGGCTCGATCTCAATAATTAAACCGCATTCATAGTTGGAAATGTTTTTTTTTCGAAATTCATGTTAAAACTTTCCGAACCTATAACTTTGTCAAAACTTTCCGAACCTATAACTATGTCAAAACTTTCCGAACCTATAACTTTGTCAAAACTGAACCGATTTTCAAAAGGAAAGGCGTTTTAGTCGTGGCTCGATCTCAATAATTAAACCGCATTCATAGTTAGAAATGTTTTTTTTTTCGAAATTCATGTTAAAACTTTCCGAACCTATAACTTTGTCAAAACTTTCCGAACCTAAACTTTGTCAAACTGAACCGATTTTCCAAAGGAAAGGCGTTTTAGTCGTGGCTCGATCTCAATATTAAACGCATTCATAGTAGGAAATGTTTTCGAACTTCTGTCAATTTTCCGAACCTTAACTTGTCAAAATTCCGAACCTATAATTTGTCAAAACTGAACCGATTTTAAAAGGAAAGGCGTTTTAGTCGTGGCTCGATCTCAATAATTAAACCGCATTCATAGTTGCAAATGTTTTTTTTGTTCGAAATTCATGTCAAAACTTTCCGAACCTATAAATATGTCAAAACTTTCAGAACCTATAACTTTGTCAAAACTGAACCGATTTTCACAAGGAAATGCGTTTTAGTCGTGGCTCGATCTCAATAATTAAACCGCATTCATAGTTGGAAATGTTTTTTTTTCGAAATTCATGTCAAAACTTTCCGAACCTATAACTTTGTCAATTTTTTCCGAACCTTTAACTGTGTCAAAACTTTCCGAACCTATAACTTTGTCAAAACTGAACCGATTTTCAAAAGGAAAGGCGTTTTAGTCGTGGCTCGATCTCAATAATTAAACCGCATTCATAGTTGGAAATGTTTTTTTTTCGAAATTCATGTTAAAACTTTCCGAACCTATAACTTTGTCAAAACTTTGCGAACCTATAACTATGTCTAAACTTTCAGAACCTATAACTTTGTCAAAACTGAACCGATGTTCAAAAGGATAAGGCGTTTTAGTCGTGGCTCGATCTCAATACTTAAACCGCATTCATAGTTGGAAATGTTTTTTTTTCGAAATTCATGTTAAAACTTTCCGAACCTGTAACTTTGTCAAAACTTTCCGAACCTATAACTATGTCAAAACTTTCCGAACCTATAACTTTGTCAAAACTGAACCGATTTTCAAAAGGAAAGGCGTTTTAGTCGTGGCTCGATCTCAATAGTTAAACCGCATTCATAGTTGGAGATGTTTTTTTTTTTCGAAATTCATGTCAAATCTTTCCGAACCTATAACTTTGTCAAAACTTTCCGAACCGATAACTATGTCATAACTTTCCGAACCTATAACTTTGTCAAAACTGAACCGATTTTCAAAAGGAAAGGCGTTTTCGTCGTGGCTCGATCTCAATAATTAAACCGCATTCTTAGTTGGAAATGTTTTTTTTTTTCGAAATTCATGTCAAATCTTTCCGAACCTATAACTTTGTCAAAACTTTCAGTTCCTAGAACCTTTAACTGTATCAAAACTTTCCGAACCTATAACTTTGTCAAAACTGAACCGATTTTCAAAAGGAAAGGCGTTTTCGTCGTGGCTCGATCTCAATAATTAAACCGCATTCATAGTTAGGAAATGTTTTTTTTTTTCGAAATTCATGTCAAAACTTTCCCGAACCTATAAATATGTCAAAATTTTCCGAACCTATAACTTTGTCAAAACTGAACCGATTTTCAAAAGGATAAGGCGTTTTAGTCGTGGCTCGATCTTCAATAGTTGAATCCGCATTCATAGTTGGAAATGTTTTTTTTTTCGAAATTCATGTTAAAACTTTCCGAACCTGCAACTTTGTCAATTCTTTGCGAACCTTTAACTGTGTCAAAACTTTCCGAACCTATAACTTTGTCAAAACTAAACCGAACCGATTTTCAAAAGGAAAGGCGTTTTAGTCGTTGACTCGATCTCAATAGTTAATACCGCATTCATAGTTGGAAATGTTTTTTTTTTTTTCGAAATTCATGTCAAAAGTTTCCGAACCTATAACTTTGTTCAATTTTTTCCGAACCTTTAACTGTGTCAAAACTGATCCGATTTTCACCTAGGAACGTTGTCAAGTTTTTCCGAACCGTTAACTGTGGCAAAACTTTCCGATCCTCTAACTATTGTCAAACCTGAACCGATTTTCATAGTTGGAAAGGCGTTTTAGTCGTGGCTCGAAATCTCAATGATCAAACCACATTTCTCGTTAGACCTGTTTTTTTTCGAACTTCATGTTCAAAACTTTCCGAACCTATAACTTTGTCAAAACTTTCCGAACCTATGACTTTGTCAAAACTGAACCGATTTTCAAAAGGACAAGGCGTTTTAGTCGTGGCTCGATCTCAATAATTAAACCGCATTCATAGTTGGAAATGTGTTTTTTTTCGAAATTCATGTTAAAACTTTCCGAACCTGTAACTTTGTCAATTCTTTCCGAACCTTTAACTGTGTCAAAACTTTCCGAACCTATAACTTTGTCAAAACTGAACCGATTTTCAAAAGGAAAGGCGTTTTAGTCGTGGCTCGATCTCAATAGTTAATACCGCATTCATAGTATAGAAATGTTTTTTTTTTTCGAAATTCATGTTAAAACTTTCCGAACCTATAACTTTGTCAAAACTTGCAACCTATAAGCTACCTGTTAAACTGTCAGAACCTATAACTTTGTCAAAACTGAACCGATGTTCAAAAGATACGGCGTCTTAGTCGTGGCTCGATCTCTATAACTTTGTCAAACCTGCATACCGATAGTTCAAAAGGAAATGCGTTTTAGTCGTGGCTCGAAATCTCAATGATTAAACCGCATTCATAGTTCGGAACCTGTTTTTTTTCGAACTTCATGTCAAAACTTTCCGAACCTATAAACTATGTCAAAACTTTCCGAACCTATACTCTTTGCCAAAACTGAACCGATTTTCAAAAGGAAAGGCGTTTTAGTCGTGGCTCGATCTCAATAGTTAATACCGCATTCATAGTTGGAATTGTTTTTTTTTTCGAAATTCATGTCAAATCTTTCCGAACCTATAACTTTGTCAATTTTTTCCGAACCTTTAACTGTTTCAAAACTTTCCGAACCTATAACTTTGTCAAAACTGAACCGATTTTCAAAAGGAAAGGCGTTTTAGTCGTGGCTCGATCTCAATAATTAAACCGCATTCATAGTTAGAAATGTTTTTTTTTTTTTCGAAATTCATGTCAAAACTTTCCGAACCTATAAATATGTCAAAACTTTCCGAACCTATAACTTTGTCAAAACTTTCAAACCTATAACTATGTCAAAACTGAACCGATTTTCAAAAGGAAAGGCGTTTTAGTCGTGGCTCGATCTCAATAATTAAAACGCATTCATAGTTGGAAATGTTTTTTTTTTCGAAATTCATGTTAAAACTTTCCGAACCTATAACTTTGTCAAAACTTTCCAAACCTATAACTATGTCAAAACTTTCCGAACCTATAACTTTGTCAAAACTGAACCGATTTTCAAAAGGAAAGGCGTTTTAGTCGTGGCTCGATCTCAGTAATTAAACCGCATTCATAATTGGAAATGTTTTTTTTTTCGAAATTCATGTCAAAACTTTCCGAACCTATAACTTTGTCAATTTTTTCCGAACCTTTAACTGTGTCAAAACTTTCCGAACCTATAACTTTGTCAAAACTGAACCGATTTTCAAAAGGAAAGGCGTTTTAGTCGTGGCTCGATCTCAATAATTAAACCGCATTCATAGTTGGAAATGTTTTTTTTTTTTCGAAATTCATGTCAAAACTTTCCGAACCTATAACTTTGTCAAAACTTTCAGAACCTATAACTTTGTCAAAACTTTCCGAACCTATAACTTTGTCACAACTGAACCGATTTTCAAAAGGAAAGGCGTTTTAGTCGTGGCTCGATCTCAATAATTAAACCGCATTCACAGTTGCAAATGTTTTTTTTTTTGAAATTCATATCAAAACTCTCCGAACCTATAAATATGTTAAAACTTTCAGAACCTATAACTTTGTTAAAACTGAACCGATTTTCAAAATAAAAGGCGTTTTAGTCGTGGCTCGATCTCAATAATTAAACCACATTCATAGTTAGAAATGTTTTTTTTTCGAAATTCATGTTAAAACTTTCCGAACCTATAACTTTGTCAAAACTTTCCGAACCTATAACTATGTCAAACCTTTCCGAACCTATAACTTTTGTCAAAACTGAACCGATTTTCAAAAGGAAAGGTGTTTAAGTCGTGGCTCGATCTCAATAATTAAACCGCATTCATAGTTGGAAATGTTTTTTTTTTTCGAAATTCATGTTACAACTTTCCGAACCTGTAACTTTGTCAAAATTTTCCGAACATATAACTTTGTCAAAACTGAACCGATTTTCAAAAGGAAAGGCGTTTTAGTCGTGGCTCGATCTCAATAATTAAACCGTATTCATATTTGCAAATGTTTTTTTTTTCGAAATTCATGTCAAAACTCTCCGAACCTATAAATATGTTAAAACTTTCAGAACCTATAACTTTGTCAAAACTGAACCGATTTTCAGAAGGAAATGCGTTTTAGTCGTGGCTCGATCTCGATAATTAAACCGCATCTATAGTTGGAAATGTTTTTTTTTTTTCGAAATTCATGTCAAAACTTTCCGAACCTATAACTTTGTCAATTTTTTCCGAATCTTTAACTGTGTCAAAACTTTCCGAACCTATAACTTTGTCAAAACTGAACCGATTTTCAAAAGGAAAGGCGTTTTAGTCGTGGCTCGATCTCAATAATTAAACCGCATTCACAGTTGCAAATGTTTTTTTTTTTTAATTCATATCAAAACTTTCCGAACCTATAAATATGTCAAAACTTTCAGAACCTATAACTTTGTCAAAACTGAACCGATTTTCAGAAGGAAATGCGTTTTAGTCGTGGCTCGATCTCAATAATTAAACCGCATCTATAGTTGGAAATGTTTTTTTTTTTCGAAATTCATGTTAAAACTTTCCGAACCTATAACTTTGTCAAAACTGAACCGATTTTCAAAAGGAAAGGCGTTTTAGTCGTGGCACGATCTCAGTAATTAAACCGCATTCATAGTTGGAAATGTTTTTTTTTTCGAAATTCATGTCAAAACTTTCCGAACCTATAACTTTGTCAATTTTTTCCGAACCTTTAACTGTGTCAAAACTTTCCGAACCTATAACTTTGTCAAAACTGAACCGATTTTCAAAAGGAAAGGCGTTTTAGTCGTGGCTCGATCTCAATAATTAAACCGCATTCATAGTTGGAAATGTTTTTTTTTTTCGAAATTCATGTCAAAACTTTCCGAACCTATAACTTTGTCAAAACTTTCAGAACCTATAACTTTGTCAAAACTTTCCGAACCTATAACTTTGTCAAAACTGAACCGATTTTCAAAAGGAAAGGCGTTTTAGTCGTGGCTCGATCTCAATAATTAAACCGCATTCACAGTTGCAAATGTTTTTTTTTTGAAATTCATATCAAAACTCTCCGAACCTATAAATATGTTAAAACTTTCAGAACCTATAACTTTGTCAAAACTTTCCGAACCTATAACTTTGTCAAAACTGAACCGATTTTCAAAAGGAAAGGCGTTTTAGTCGTGGCTCGATCTCAATAATTAAACCGAATTCATAGTTGCAAATGTTTTTTTTTGCGAAATTCATGTCAAAACTTTCCGAACCTATAACTTTGTCAATTTTTTCCGAATCTTTAACTGTGTCAAAACTTTCCGAACCTATAACTTTGTCAAAACTGAACCGATTTTCAAAAGGAAAGGCGTTTTAGTCGTGGCTCGATCTCAATAATTAAACCGCATTCACAGTTGCAAATGTTTTTTTTTTTTAATTCATATCAAAACTTTCCGAACCTATAAATATGTCAAAACTTTCAGAACCTATAACTTTGTCAAAACTGAACCGATTTTCAAAAGGAAAGGCGTTTTAGTCGTGGCTCGATCTCAATAATTAAACCGAATTCATAGTTGCAAATGTTTTTTTTTGCGAAATTCATGTCAAAACTTTCCGAACCTATAACTTTGTCAATTTTTTCCGAACCTTTAACTGTGTCAAAACTTTCCGAACCTATAAGTTTGTCAAAACTGAACCGATTTTCAAAAGGAAAGGCGTTTTAGTCGTGGCTCGATTTCAATAATTAAACCGCATTCATAGTTGGAAATGTTTTTTTTTTCGAAATTCATGTCAAAACTTTCCGAACCTATAAATATGTCAAAATTTTCAGAACATATAACTTTATCAAAACTGAACCAATTTTCACAAGGAAATGCGTTTTAGTCGTGGCTCGATCTCAAAAGTTAATACGCATTCATAGTAGGAAATGTTTTTTTTTTTCGAAATTCATATCAAAACTTTCCGAACCTATAACTTTGTCAATTTTTTCCGAACCTTTAACTGTGTCAAAATTTCCGAACCTATAACTTTGTCAAAACTGAACCGATTTTCAAAAGGAAAGGCGTTTTAGTCGTGGCTCGATCTCAATAATTAAACCGCATTCATAGTTGCAAATGTTTATTTTTTTTCCAAATTCATGTTAAAACTTTCCGAACCTATAACTTTGTCAAAACTTTCCGAACTTATAAATATGTCAAAACTTTCAGAACCTATAACTTTGTCAAAACTGAACCGATTTTCAAAAGGAAAGGCGTTTTAGTCGCGGCTCGATCTCAATAGTTAATATGCATTCATAGTTGGAAATGTTTTTTTTTTTCGAAATTCATGTCAAAACTTTCCGAACCTATAAATATGTCAAAATTTTCAGAACCTATAACTTTGTCAAAACTGAACCGATTTTCAAAAGGAAAGGCGTTTTAGTCGTGGCTCGATCTCAATATTTAAACCGCATTCATAGTTGGAAATGTTTTTTTTTTTCGAAATTCATGTCAAAACTTTCCGAACATATAACTTTGTCAAAACTTTCCGAACCTATAACTATGTCAAAACTTTCCGAACCTATAACTTTGTCAAAACTGAACCGATTTTCAAAAGGAAAGGCGTTTTAGTCGTGGCTCGATCTCAATAATTAAACCGCATTCATAGTTGGAAATGTTTTTTATTCGAAATTCATGTTAAAACTTTCCGAACCTGTAACTTTGTCAACACTTTCCAAACCTATAACTATGTCAAAACTGAACCGATTTTCAGAAGGAAATACGTTTTAGTCGTGGCTCGATCTCAATAATTAAACCGCATCTATAGTTGGAAATGTTTTTTTTTTTCGAAATTCATGTCAAAACTTTCCGAACCTATAACTTTGTCAATTTTTTTCCGAATCTTTAACTGTGTCAAACCTTTCAGAACCTATAACTTTGTCAAAACTGAACCGATTTTCAAAAGGAAAGGCGTTTTAGTCGTGGCTCGATCTCAATAATTAAACCGCATTCACAGTTGCAAATGTTTTATTTTTTCGAAATTCATGTTAAAACTTTCCGAACCTATAAATATGTCAAAACTTTCCAAACCTATAACTATGTCAAAACTGAACCGATTTTCAGAAGGAAATGCGTTTTAGTCGTGGCTCGATCTCAATAATTAAACCGCATTCATAGTTGGAAATGTTTTTTTTTTCGAAATTCATGTCAAAACTTTCCGAACATATAACTTTGTCAAAACTTTCCGAACCTATAACTATGTCAAAACTTTCCGAACCTATAACTTTGTCAAAACTGAACCGATTTTCAAAAGGAAAGGCGTTTTAGTCGTGGCTCGATCTCAATAATTAAACCGCATTCATAGTTGGAAATGTTTTTTATTCGAAATTCATGTTAAAACTTTCCGAACCTGTAACTTTGTCAACACTTTCCAAACCTATAACTATGTCAAAACTGAACCGATTTTCAGAAGGAAATGCGTTTTAGTCGTGGCTCGATCTCAATAATTAAACCGAATTCATAGTTGCAAATGTTTTTTTTTTCGAAATTCATGTCAAAACTTTCCGAACCTATAACTTTGTAAATTTTTTCCGAACCTTTAACTGTGTCAAAACATTCCGAACCTATAAGTTTGTCAAAACTGAACCGATTTTCAAAAGGAAAGGCGTTTTAGTCGTGGCTCGATCTCAATAATTAAACCGCATTCATAGTTGGAAATGTTTTTTTTTTCGAAATTCATGTCAAAACTTTCGAACCTATAAATATGTCAAAATTTTCAGAACCTATAACTTTATCAAAACTGAACCAATTTTCACAAGGAAATGCGTTTTAGTCGTGGCTCGATCTCAATAGTTAATACGCATTCATAGTAGGAAATGTTTTTTTTTTTTCGAAATTCATATCAAAACTTTCCGAACCTATAACTTTGTCAATTTTTTCCGAACCTTTAACTGTGTCAAAATTTCCGAACCTATAACTTTGTCAAAACTGAACCGATTTTCAAAAGATAAGGCGTTTTAGTCGTGGCTCGATCTCAATAATTAAACCGCATTCATAGTTGGAAATGTTTTTTTTTCGAAATTCATGTTAAAACTTTCCGAACCTGTAACTTTGTCAACACTTTCCAAACCTATAACTATGTCAAAACTTTCCGAACCTATAACTTTGTCAAAACTGAACCGATTTTCAAAAGGAAAGGCGTTTTAGTCGTGGCTCGATCTCAATAGTTAAACCGCATTCATAGTTAGATTTTTTTTTTTTCGAAATTCATGTCAAATCTTTCCGAACCTATAAATATGTCAAAAGTTTCAGAACCTAAAACTTTGTCAAAACTGATCCGATTTTCAAAAGCCGCATTCATAGTTAGCATGTTTTTTTTTCAAATTCATGTCAAACTTTCCGAACCTATAAATATGTCAAAATTTCAGAACCTAACTTTGTCAAAACTGACCGATTTTCAAAAGGAAAGGCGTTTTAGTCGGGCTCGATTCAATTAATATGCATTCATAGTTGCAAATCGTCATTCATTTTTTTTTCGCAAATTGCAAATGTTTAAAACTTTTTCTCTGATTACCTATAATTCATTTGTCAAAACTTTCCGAACCTATAACTTTGTCAAAACTTTCCGAACCTATAACTATGTCAAAACTTTCAGAACCTGTAACTTTGTCAAAACTGAACCGATTTTCAAAAGGAAAGGCGTTTTAGTCGCGGCTCGATCTCAATAGTTAATATGCATTCATAGTTGGAAATGTTTTTTTTTTCGAAATTCATGTCAAAACTTTCCGAACCTATAAATATGTCAAAATTTTCAGAACCTATAACTTTGTCAAAACTGAACCGATTTTCAAAAGGAAAGGCGTTTTAGTCGTGGCTCGATCTCAATATTTAAACCGCATTCATAGTTGGAAATGTTTTTTTTTTCGAAATTCATGTCAAAACTTTCCGAACCTATAACTTTGTCAAAACTTTCCGAACCTATAACTATGTCATAACTTTCCGAACCTATAACTTTGTCAAAACTGAACCGATTTTCAAAAGGAAAGGCGTTTTAGTCGTGGCTCGATCTCAATAGTTAATATGCATTCATAGTTGGAAATGTTTTTTTTTTTCGAAATTCATGTCAAAACTTTCCGAACCTATAAATATGTCAAAATTTTCAGAACCTATAACTTTGTCAAAACTGAACCGATTTTCAAAAGGAAAGGCGTTTTAGTCGTGGCTCGATCTCAATATTTAAACCGCATTCATAGTTGGAAATGTTTTTTTTTTCGAAATTCATGTCAAAACTTTCCGAACCTATAACTTTGTCAAAACTTTCCGAACCTATAACTATGTCATAACTTTCCGAACCTATAACTTTGTCAAAACTGAACCGATTTTCAAAAGGAAAGGCGTTTTAGTCGTGGCTCGATCTCAATAATTAAACCACATTTATAGTTAGAAATGTTTTTTTTTTCGAAATTCATGTTAAAACTTTCCGAACCTATAACTTTGTCAAAACTTTCAACCTATAACTTTGTCAAACTAAAGAAATTCATGTCAAAACTTTCCGAACCTATAACTTTGTCAATTTTTTCCGAACCTTTAACTGTATCAAAACTTTCCGAACCTATAACTTTGTCAAAACTGAACCGATTTTCAAAAGGAAAGGCGTTTTAGTCGTGGCTCGATCTCAATATTTAAACCGCATTCATAGTTGGAAATGTTTTTTTTTTCGAAATTCATGTCAAAACTTTCTGAACCTATAACTTTGTCAAAACTTTCCGAACCTATAACTATGTCATAACTTTCCGAACCTATAACTTTGTCAAAACTGAACCGATTTTCAAAAGGAAAGGCGTTTTAGTCGTGGCTCGATCTCAATAATTAAACCGCATTCATAGTTAGAAATGTTTTTTTTTTCGAAATTCATGTCAAAACTTTCCGAACCTATAACTTTGTCAAAACTTTCCGAACCTATAACTTTGTCAAAACTGAACCGATTTTCAAAAGGAAAGGCGTTTTAGTCGCGGCTCGATCTCAATAGTTAATATGCATTCATAGTTGGAAATGTTTTTTTTTCGAAATTCATGTCAAAACTTTCCGAACCTATAAATTTCATTTTCAGAACCTATAACTTTGTCAAAACTGAACCGATTTTCAAAAGGAAAGGCGTTTTAGTCGTGGCTCGATCTCAATATTAAACCGCATTCATAGTTGGAAATGTTTTTTTTTTCGAAATTCATGTCAAAACTTTCCGAACCTATAACTTTGTCAAAACTTTCCGAACCTATAACTATGTCATAACTTTCCGAACCTATAACTTTGTCAAAACTGAACCGATTTTCAAAAGGAAAGGCGTTTTAGTCGTGGCTCGATCTCAATAGTTAATATGCATTCATAGTTGGAAATGTTTTTTTTTCGAAATTCATGTCAAAACTTTCCGAACCTATAAATATGTCAAAATTTTCAGAACCTATAACTTTGTCAAAACTGAACCGATTTTCAAAAGGAAAGGCGTTTTAGTCGTGGCTCGATCTCAATATTTAAACCGCATTCATAGTTGGAAATGTTTTTTTTTTTCGAAATTCATGTCAAAACTTTCCGAACCTATAACTTTGTCAAAACTTTCCGAACCTATAACTATGTCATAACTTTCCGAACCTATAACTTTGTCAAAACTGAACCGATTTTCAAAAGGAAAGGCGTTTTAGTCGTGGCTCGATCTCAATAATTAAACCACATTCTTAGTTGGAAATGTTTTTTTTTTTCGAAATTCATGTCAAAACTTTCCGAACCTATAACTTTGTCAATTTTTTCCGAACCTTTAACTGTATCAAAACTTTCCGAACCTATAACTTTGTCAAAACTGAACCGATTTTCAAAAGGAAAGGCGTTTTAGTCGTGGCTCGATCTCAATATTTAAACCGCATTCATAGTTGGAAATGTTTTTTTTTTCGAAATTCATGTCAAAACTTTCTGAACCTATAACTTTGTCAAAACTTTCCGAACCTATAACTATGTCATAACTTTCCGAACCTATAACTTTGTCAAAACTGAACCGATTTTCAAAAGGAAAGGCGTTTTAGTCGTGGCTCGATCTCAATAATTAAACCACATTTATAGTTAGAAATGTTTTTTTTTTCGAAATTCATGTTAAAACTTTCCGAACCTATAACTTTGTCAAAACTTTCCGAACCTATAACTTTGTCAAAACTGAACCGATTTTCAAAAGGAAAGGCGTTTTAGTCGTGGCTCGATCTCAATAGTTAATACGCATTCATAGTTGGAAATGTTTTTTTTTTCGAAATTCATGTCAAAACTTTCCGAACCTATAACTTTGTCAATTTTTTCCGAACCTTTAACTGTGTCAAAACATTCCGAACCTATAAGTTTGTCAAAACTGAACCGATTTTCAAAAGGAAAGGCGTTTTAGTCGTGGCTCGATCTCAATAATTAAACCGCATTCATAGTTGGAAATGTTTTTTTTTTTCGAAATTCATTTCAAAACTTTCCGAACCTATAAATATGTCAAAATTTTCAGAACCTATAACTTTATCAAAACTGAACCAATTTTCACAAGGAAATGCGTTTTAGTCGTGGCTCGATCTCAATAGTTAATACGCATTCATAGTAGGAAATGTTTTTTTTTTTCGAAATTCATATCAAAACTTTCCGAACCTATAACTTTGTCAATTTTTTCCGAACCTTTAACTGTGTCAAAATTTCCGAACCTATAACTTTGTCAAAACTGAACCGATTTTCAAAAGATAAGGCGTTTTAATCGTGGCTCGATCTCAATAATTAAACCGCATTCATAGTTGGAAATGTTTTTTTTTCGAAATTCATGTTAAAACTTTCCGAACCTGTAACTTTGTCAACACTTTCCAAACCTATAACTATGTCAAAACTTTCCGAACCTATAACTTTGTCAAAACTGAACCGATTTTCAAAAGGAA
This sequence comes from Scaptomyza reducta, assembly GCA_035044485.1. Classification (NCBI taxonomy): domain Eukaryota; kingdom Metazoa; phylum Arthropoda; class Insecta; order Diptera; family Drosophilidae; genus Scaptomyza; species Scaptomyza reducta. The sequence continues at coordinate 37,180 of JAWNNV010001291.1, read as the reverse complement.
AGGCGTTTTAGTCGTGGCTCGATCTCAATAGTTAAACCGCATTCATAGTTAGATTTTTTTTTTTTCGAAATTCATGTCAAATCTTTCCGAACCTATAAATATGTCAAAAGTTTCAGAACCTAAAACTTTGTCAAAACTGATCCGATTTTCAAAAGGAAAGGCGTTTTAGTCGTGGCTCGATCTCAATAATTAAACCGCATTCATAGTTGCAAATGTTTATTTTTTTTCCAAATTCATGTTAAAACTTTCCGAACCTATAACTTTGTCAAAACTTTCCGAACTTATAAATATGTCAAAACTTTCAGAACCTATAACTTTGTCAAAACTGAACCGATTTTCAAAAGGAAAGGCGTTTTAGTCGCGGCTCGATCTCAATAGTTAATATGCATTCATAGTTGGAAATGTTTTTTTTTCGAAATTCATGTCAAAACTTTCCGAACCTATAAATATGTCAAAATTTTCAGAACCTATAACTTTGTCAAAACTGAACCGATTTTCAAAAGGAAAGGCGTTTTAGTCGTGGCTCGATCTCAATATTTAAACCGCATTCATAGTTGGAAATGTTTTTTTTTTCGAAATTCATGTCAAAACTTTCCGAACCTATAACTTTGTCAAAACTTTCCGAACCTATAACTATGTCAAAACTTTCCGAACCTATAACTTTGTCAAAACTGAACCGATTTTCAAAAGGAAAGGCGTTTTAGTCGTGGCTCGATCTCAATAATTAAACCGCATTCATAGTTGGAAATGTTTTTTATTCGAAATTCATGTTAAAACTTTCCGAACCTGTAACTTTGTCAACACTTTCCAAACCTATAACTATGTCAAAACTTTCCGAACCTATAACTTTGTCAAAACTGAACCGATTTTCAAAAGGAAAGGCGTTTTAGTCGTGGCTCGATCTCAATAGTTAAACCGCATTCATAGTTAGATTTATTTTTTTTTCGAAATTCATGTCAAATCTTTCCGAACCTATAAATATGTCAAAAGTTTCAGAACCTAAAACTTTGTCAAAACTGATCCGATTTTCAAAAGGAAAGGCGTTTTAGTCGTCGCTCGATCTCAATAATTAAACCGCATTCATAGTTGCAAATGTTTATTTTTTTTCCAAATTCATGTTAAAACTTTCCGAACCTATAACTTTGTCAAAACTTTCCGAACCTATAAATATGTCAAAACTTTCAGAACCTATAACTTTGTCAAAACTGAACCGATTTTCAAAAGGAAAGGCGTTTTAGTCGCGGCTCGATCTCAATAGTTAATATGCATTCATAGTTGGAAATGTTTTTTTTTTCGAAATTCATGTCAAAACTTTCCGAACCTATAAATATGTCAAAATTTTCAGAACCTATAACTTTGTCAAAACTGAACCGATTTTCAAAAGGAAAGGCGTTTTAGTCGTGGCTCGATCTCAATATTTAAACCGCATTCATAGTTGCAAATGTTTTTTTTTTCGAAATTCATGTCAAAACTTTCCGAACCTATAACTTTGTCAAAACTTTCCGAACCTATAACTATGTCATAACTTTCCGAACCTATAACCTTGTCAAAACTGAACCGATTTTCAAAAGGAAAGGCGTTTTAGTCGTGGCTCGATCTCAATAATTAAACCACATTCTTAGTTGGAAATGTTTTTTTTTTCGAAATTCATGTCAAAACTTTCCGAACCTATAACTTTGTCAATTTTTTCCGAACCTTTAACTGTATCAAAACTTTCCGAACCTATAACTTTGTCAAAACTGAACCGATTTTCAAAAGGAAAGGCGTTTTAGTCGTGGCTCGATCTCAATAATTAAACCACATTAATAGTTAGAAATGTTTTTTTTTTCGAAATTCATGTTAAAACTTTCCGAACCTATAACTTTGTCAAAACTGAACCGATTTTCAAAAGATATGGCGTTTTAGTCGTGGCTCGATCTCAATAATTGAACCGCATTCATAGTTGGAAATGTTTTTTTTTCGAAATTCATGTTAAAACTTTCCGAACCTGCAACTTTGTCAAAACTTTCCAAACCTATAACTATGTCAAAACTTTCCGAACCTATAACTTTGTCAAAACTGAACCGATTTTCATAAGGAAAGGCGTTTTAGTCGTTGCTCGATCTCAATAGTTAATACGCATTCATAGTAGGAAATGTTTTTTTTTTCGAAATTCATATCAAAACTTTCCGAACCTATAACTTTGTCAATTTTTTCCGAACCTTTAACTGTGTCAAAACTTTCCGAACCTATAACTTTGTCAAAACTGAACCGATTTTCAAAAGGAAAGGCGTTTTAGTCGTGGCTCTATCTCAATAATTAAACCACATTTATAGTTAGAAATGTTTTTTTTTTCGAAATTCATGTTAAAACTTTCCGAACCTATAACTTTGTCAAAACTTTCCGAACCTATAACTTTGGCAAAACTGAACCGATTTTCAAAAGGAAAGGCGTTTTAGTCGTGGCTCGATCTCAATAGTTAATACGCATTCATAGTTGGAAATGTTTTTTTTTTCGAAATTCATGTCAAAACTTTCCGAACCTATAACTTTGTCAATTTTTTCCGAACCTTTAACTGTGTCAAAACTTTCCGAACCTATAACTTTGTCAAAACTGAACCGATTTTCAACAGGAAAGGCGTTTTAGTCGTGGCTCTATCTCAATAATTAAACCACATTTATAGTTGGAAATGTTTTTTTCTCGAAATTCATGTTAAAACTTTCCGAACCTGTAACTTTGTCAAAACTTTCCAAACCTATAACTATGTCAAAACTTTCCGAACCTATAACTTTGTCAAAACTGAACCGATTTTCAAAAGGAAATGCGTTTTAGTCGTGGCTCGATCTCAATAGTTAAACCGCATTCATAGTTAGAAATTTTTTTTTTTCAGAACCTATAACTATGTCAAAACTTTCCGAACCTATAACTTTGTCAAAACTAAACCGGTTTTCAAAAGATAAGGCGTTTTAGTCGTGGCTCGATCTCAATAATTAAACCACATTCATAGTTGGAAATGTTTTTTTTTTTCGAAATTCATGTCAAAACTTTCCGAACCTATAACTTTGTCAATTTTTTCCGAACCTTTAACTGTGTCAAAACTTTCCGAACCTATAACTTTGTCAAAACTGAACCGATTTTCAAAAGGAAAGGCGTTTTAGTCGTGGCTCGATCTCAATAATTAAACCACATTTATAGTTAGAAATGTTTTTTTTTTCGAAATTCATGTTAAAACTTTCCGAACCTATAACTTTGTCAAAACTTTCCGAACCTATAACTTTGTCAAAACTGAACCGATTTTCAAAAGACAAGGCGTTTTAGTCGTGCCTCGATCTCAATAATTAAACCGCATTCATAGTTGGAAATGTGTTTTTTTTCGAAATTCATGTTAAAATTTTCCGAACCTGTAACTATGTCAAAACTTTCCGAACCTATAAATATGTCAAAACTTTCAGAACCTATAACTTTGTCAAAACTGAACCGATTTTCAAAAGGAAAGGCGTTTTAGTCGTGGCTCGATCTCAATAGTTAATACGCATTCATAGTATGAAATGTTTTTTTTTTCGAAATTCATGTCAAAACTTTTCGAACCTATAACTTTGTCAATTTTTTCCGAACCTTTAACTGTGTCAAAATTTCCGAACCTATAACTTTGTCAAAACTGAACCGATTTTCAAAAGGAAATGCGTTTTAGTCGTGGCTCGATCTCAATAATTAAACCGCATTCATAGTTGGAAATGTTTTTTTTTTCGAAATTCATGTCAAAACTTTCCGAACCTATAAATATGTCAAAATTTTCAGAACCTATAACTTTGCCAAAACTGAACCGATTTTCAAAAGGAAAGGCGTTTTAGTCGTGGCTCGATCTCAATAGTTAATACGCATTCATAGTTGGAAATGTTTTTTTTTTCGAAATTCATGTCAAAACTTTCCGAACCTATAACTTTGTCAATTTTTTCCGAACCTTTAACTGTGTCAAAACTTTCCGAACCTATAACTTTGTCAAAACTGAACCGATTTTCAAAAGGAAAGGCGTTTTAGTCGTGGCTCGATCTCAATAATTAAACCACATTTATAGTTAGAAATGTTTTTTTTTTCGAAATTCATGTTAAAACTTTCCGAACCTATAACTTTGTCAAAACTGAACCGATTTTCAAAAGGAAAGGCGTTTTAGTCGTGGCTCGATCTCAATAGTTAAACCGCATTCATAGTTAGAAATGTTTTATTTTTCGAAATTCATGTCAAATCTTTCCGAACCTATAAATATGTCAAAACTTTCAGAACCTATAACTTTGTCAAAACTGAACCGATTTTCAAAAGGAAAGGCGTTTTAGTCGTGGCTCGATCTCAATAATTAAACCACATTTATAGCTGCAAATGTTTTTTTTTTTTCGAAATTCATGTTAAAACTTTCCGAACCTATAACTTTGTCAAAACTTTCCGAACCCATAAATATGTCAAAACTTTCAGAACCTGTCACTTTGTCAAAACTGAACCGATTTTCAAAAGGAAAGGCGTTTTAGTCGTGGCTCGATCTCAATAATTAAACCACATTCATAGTTAGAAATGTTTTTTTTTTCGAAATTCATGTTAAAACTTTTTGAACCTATAACTTTGTCAAAACTTTCCGAACCTATAACTTTGTCAAAACTTTCCGAACCTATAACTTTGTCAAAACTGAACCGATTTTCAAAAGGAAAGGCGTTTTAGTCGTGGCTCGATCTCAATAGTTAAACCGCATTCATAGTTGGAAATGTTTTTTTTTTCGAAATTCATGTCAAAACTTTCCGAACCTATAAATATGTCAAAACTTTCCGAACCTATAACTTTGTCAAAACTGAACCGATTTTCAAAAGGAAAGGCGTTTTAGTCGTGGCTCGATCTCAATATTTAAACCGCATTCATAGTTGGAAATGTTTTTTTTTTCGAAATTCATGTCAAAACTTTCCGAACCTATAACTTTGTCAAAACTTTCCGAACCTATAGCTATGTCAAAACTTTCCGAACCTATAACTTTGTCAAAACTTTCCGATTTTCAAAAGGAAAGGCGTTTTAGTCGTGGCTCGATCTCAATAATTAAACCACATTCATAGTTGGAAATGTTTTTTTTTTCGAAATTCATGTCAAAACTTTCCGAACCTATAACTTTGTCAATTTTTTCCGAACCTTTAACTGTGTCAAAACTTTCCGAACCTATAACTTTGTCAAAACTGAACCGATTTTCAAAAGGAAAGGCGGTCGTCTCATCCAATAGTTAGTGGGTGTTTTCGTCGAACTTAACTTAGTCGTGGCTCGAATTCTCAATAATTAAACCACATTTATAGTTAGAAATGTTTTTTTTTTCGAAATTCATGTTAAAACTTTCCGAACCTATAACTTTGTCAAAACTTTCCAAACCTATAACTATGTTTAAACTTTCCGAACCTATAACTTTGTCAAAACTGAACCGATGTTCAAAAGATAAGGCGTTTTAGTCGTGGCTCGATCTCAATAATTAAACCGCATACATAGTTGGAAATGTTTTTTCTTCGAAATTCATGTTAAAACTTTCCGAACCTGTAACTTTGTCAAAACTTTCCAAACCTATAACTATGTCAAAACTTTCCGAACCTATAACTTTGTCAAAACTGAACCGATTTTCAAAAGGAAAGGCGTTTTAGTCGTGGCTCGATCTCAATAGTTAAACCGCATTCATAGTTAGAAATTTTTTTTTTTTCGAAATTCATGTCAAATATTTCCGAACCTATAAATATGTCAAAACTTTCAGAACCTAAAACTTTGTCAAAACTGAACCGATTTTCAAAAGGAAAGGCGTTTTAGTCGTGGCTCGATCTCAATAATTAAACCGCAGCATTGCATAGTAGGAAATGTTTTTTTTTTCGAAATTCATGTCAAAACTTTCCAAACCTATAAATATGTCAAAATTTTCAGAACCTATAACTTTGTCAAAACTGAACCGATTTTCAAAAGGAAAGGCGTTTTAGTCGTGGCTCGATCTCAATAATTAAACCGCATTTATAGTTGGAAATGTTTTTTTTTTCGAAATTCATGTCAAAACTTTCCGAACCTATAACTTTGTCAATTCTTTCCGAACCTTTAACTGTGTCTAAACTTTCCGAACCTATAACTTTGTCAAAACTGAACTGATGTTCAAAAGAGAAGGCGTTTTAGTCGTGGCTCGATCTCAATAATTAAACCGCATTCATAGTTGGAAATGTTTTTTTTTCGAAATTCATGTTAAAACTTTCCGAACCTGTAACTTTGTCAAAACTTTCCGAACCTATAACTATGTCAAAACTTTCCGAACCTATAACTTTGTCAAAACTGAACCGATTTTCAAAAGGAAAGGCGTTTTAGTCGTGGCTCGATCTCAATAGTTAAACCGCATTCATAGTTAGAAATGTTTTTTTTTTCGAAATTCATGTCAAATCTTTCCGAACCTATAAATATGTCAAAACTTTCAGAACCTAAAACTTTGTCAAAACTGAACCGATTTTCAAAAGGAAAGGCGTTTTAGTCGTGGCTCGATCTCAATAATTAAACCGCATTCATAGTTGGAAATGTTTTTTTTTTTCGAAATTCATGTCAAAACTTTCCGAACCTATAAATATGTCAAAATTTTCAGAACCTATAACTTTGTCAAAACTGAACCGATTTTCAAAAGGAAAGGCGTTTTAGTCGTGGCTCGATCTCAATATTTAATACGCATTCATAGTTGGAAATGTTTTTTTTTTTCGAAATTCATGTCAAAACTTTCCGAACCTATAACTTTGTCAATTTCCGAACCTTACTGTGTCAAAACTTTCAGAACCTATAACTTTGTCAAAACTGAACCGATTTTCAAAAGGAAAGGCGTTTTAGTCGTGGCTCGATCTCAATAATTAAACCGCATTCATAGTTGGAAATGTTTTTTTTTTCGAAATTCATGTCTTTCCGAACCTATACTTGTCAAACTTCCGAACCTATAACTATGTCAAAACTTTCAGAACCTAAAACTTTGTCAAAACTGAACCGATTTTCAAAAGGAAAGGCGTTTTAGTCGTGGCTCGATCTCAATAATTAAACCACATTATAGTTTCGAAATTCATGTTAAAACTTTCCGAACCTATAACATGTCAAAACTTTCCGAACCTATAACTATGTCAAAACTTTTCAGAACCTATAACTTTGTCAAAACTGAACCGATTTTCAAAAGATAAGGCGTTTTAGTCGTGGCTCGATCTCAATAATTAAACCGCATTCATAGTTGGAAATGTTTTTTTTTTCGAAATTCATGTTAAAACTTTCCGAACCTATAACTTTGTCAAAACTTTCCGAACCTATAACTATGTCAAAACTTTCCGAACCTATAACTTTGTCAAAACTGAACCGATTTTCAAAAGGAAAGGCGTTTTAGTCGTGGCTCGATCTCAATAATTAAACCGCATTCATAGTTGGAAATGTTTTTTTTTTCGAAATTCATGTCAAAACTTTCCGAACCTATAAATATGTCAAAACTTTCAAAACCTAAAACTTTGTCAAAACTGAACCGATTTTCAAAAGGAAAGGCGTTTTAGTCGTGGCTCGATCTCAATAATTAAACCACATTCATAGTTGGAAATGTTTTTTTTTTCGAAATTCATGTTAAAACTTTCCGAACCTATAACTTTGTCAAAACTTTCCAGAACCTATAACTTTGTCAAAACTGAACCGATTTTCAAAAGGAAAGGCGTTTTAGTCGTGGCTCGATCTCAATAATTAAACCGCATTAATAGTAGGAAATGTTTTTTTTTTTCGAAATTCATGTCAAAACTTTCCGAACCTATAACTTTCATTTCAAAACTTTCAGAACCTATAACTTTGTCAAAACTGAACCAATTTTCAAAAGGAAAGGCGTTTTAGTCGTGGCTCGATCTCAATATTTAATACGCATTCATAGTTGGAAATGTTTTTTTTTTCGAAATTCATGTCAAAACTTTCCGAACCTATAACTTTGTCAATTTTTTCGAACCTTTAACTGTGTCAAAATTTCCGAACCTATAACTTTGTCAAAACTGAACCGATTTTCAAAAGGAAAGGCGTTTTAGTCGTGGCTCGATCTCAATAATTAAACCGCATTCATAGTTGGAAATGTTTTTTTTTTCGAAATTCATGTCAAAACTTTCCGAACCTATAAATATGTCAAAATTTTCAGAACCTATAACTTTGTCAAAACTGAACCGATTTTCAAAAGGAAAGGCGTTTTAGTCGTGGCTCGATCTCAATAGTTAAACCGCATTCATAGTTGGAAATGTTTTTTTTTTCGAAATTCATGTCAAAACTTTCCGAACCTATAACTTTGTCAATTTCCGAACCTTAACTGTGTCAAAACTTTCAGAACCTATAACTTTGTCAAAACTGAACCGATTTTCAAAAGGAAAGGCGTTTTAGTCGTGGCTCGATCTCAATAATTAAACCGCATTCATAGTTGGAAATGTTTTTTTTTCGAAATTCATGTCAAAACTTTCCGAACCTATAAATATGTCAAAATTTTCAGAACCTATAACTTTGTCACAACTGAACCGATTTTCAAAAGGAAAGGCGTTTTAGTCGTGGCTCGATCTCAATAATTAAACCGCATTCATAGTTGGAAATGTTTTTTTTTTCGAAATTCATGTCAAAACTTTCCGAACCTATAACTTTGTCAAAACTTTCCGAACCTATAACTATGTCAAAACTTTCAGAACCTATAACTTTGTCAAAACTGAACCGATTTTCAAAAGGAAAGGCGTTTTAGTCGTGGCTCGATCTCAATAATTAAACCGCATTCATAGTTGGAAATGTTTTTTTTTTCGAAATTCATGTAAAACTTTCCGAACCTATAACTTTGTCAATTTCCGAACCTATAACTATGTCAAAACTTTCCGAACCTATAACTTTGTCAAAACTGAACCGATTTTCAAAAGGAAAGGCGTTTTAGTCGTGGCTCGATCTCAATAATTAAACCACATTTATAGTTAGAAATGTTTTTTTTTTCGAAATTCATGTTAAAACTTTCCGAACCTATAACTTTGTCAAAACTTTCCGAACCTATAACTATGTCAAAACTTTCGAACCTATAACTTTGTCAAAACTGAACCGATTTTCAAAAGGAAAGGCGTTTTAGTCGTGGCTCGATCTCAATAATTAAACCGCATTCATAGTTGGAAATGTTTTTTTTTTCGAAATTCATGTCAAAACTTTCCGAACCTATAACTTTGTCAATTTTTTCCGAACCTTTAACTGTGTCAAAACTTTCCGAACGTATAACTTTGTCAAAACTGAACCGATTTTCAAAAGGAAAGGCGTTTTAGTCGCGGCTCGATCTCAATAATTAAACCACATTTATAGTTAGAAATGTTTTTTTTTTCGAAATTCATGTTAAAACTTTCCGAACCTATAACTTTCTCAAAACTTCCAGAACCTATAACTTTGTCAAAACTGAACCAATTTTCAAAAGGAAAGGCGTTTTAGTCGTGGCTCGATCTCAATAGTTAATACGCATTCATAGTAGGAAATGTTTTTTTTTTTCGAAATTCATGTCAAAACTTTCCAAACCAATAACTTTGTCAATTTTTTCCGAACCTTTAACTGTGTCAAAATTTCCGAACCTATAACTTTGTCAAAACTGAACCGATTTTCAAAAGGAAAGGCGTTTTAGTCGTGGCTCGATCTCAATAATTAAACCGCATTCATAGTTGGAAATGTTTTTTTTTTCGAAATTCATGTCAAAACTTTCCGAACCTATAAATATGTCAAAATTTTCAGAGCCTATAACTTTGTCAAAACTGAACCGATTTTCAAAAGGAAAGGCGTTTTAGTCGTGGCTCGATCTCAATAGTTAATACGCATTCATAGTTGGAAATGTTTTTTTTTTCGAAATTCATGTCAAAACTTTCCGAACCTATAACTTTGTCAATTTTTTCCGAACCTTTAACTGTGTCAAAACTTTCCGAACCTATAACTTTGTCAAAACTGAACCGATTTTCAAAAGGAAAGGCGTTTTAGTCGAGGCTCGATCTCAATAATTAAACCGCATTCATAGTTGGAAATGTTTTTTTTTTCGAAATTCATGTCAAAACTTTCCGAACCTATAAATATGTCAAAATTTTCAGAACCTATAACTTTGTCAAAACTGAACCGATTTTCAAAAGGAAAGGCGTTTTAGTCGTGGCTCGATCTCAATAGTTAATACGCATTCATAGTTGGAAATGTTTTTTTTTTCGAAATTCATGTCAAAACTTTCCGAACCTATAACTTTGTCAAAACTTTCCGGACCTATAACTATGTCAAAACTTTCCGAACCTATAACTTTGTCAAAACTGAACCGATTTTCAAAAGGAAAGGCGTTTTAGTCGTGGCTCGATCTCAATAGTTAATACGCATTCATAGTAGGAAATGTTTTTTTTTTTCGAAATTCATGTCAAATCTTTCCGAACCTATAACTTTGTCAATTTTTTGCGAACCTTTAACTGTGTCAAAACTTTCCGAACCTATAACTTTGTCAAAACTGAACCGATTTTCAAAAGGAAAGGCGTTTTAGTCGTGGCTCGATCTCAATAATTAAACCGCATTCATAGTTGAAAATGTTTTTTTTTTCGAAATTCATGTTAAATCTTTCCGAACCTGTAACTTTGTCAAAACTTTCCAAACCAATAACTATGTCAAAACTTTCCGAACCTATAACTTTCTCAAAACTGAACCGATTTTCAAAAGGAAAGGCGTTTTAGTCGTGGCTCTATCTCAATAGTTAAACCGCATTCATAGTAAGAAATTTTTTTCTTTCGAAATTCATGTCAAAACTTTCCGAACCTATAACTTTGTCAATTTTTTCCGAACCTTTAACTGTGTCAAAACTTTCCGAACCTATAACTTTGTCAAAACTAAACCGATTTTCAAAAGGAAAGGCGTTTTAGTCGTGGCTCGATCTCAATAATTAAAACAAAACCGCATTCATAGTTGCAAATGTTTTTTTTTTCGAAATTCATGTCAAAACTTTCCGAACCTATAACTTTGTCAATTTTTTCCGAACCTTTAACTGTGTCAAAACTTTGCGAACCTATAACTTTGTCAAAACTGAACCGATTTTCAAAAGAAAGGCGTTTTCGTCGTGGCTCGATCTCAATAATTAAACCGCATTCATAGTTGGAAATGTTTTTTTTTTCGAAATTCATGTCAAAACTTTCCGAACCTATAACTATGTCAAAACTTTCCGAACCTTTAACTTTGTCAATTTTTTCCGAACCTTTAACTGTGTCAAAACTTTGCGAACCTATAACTTTGTCAAAACTGAACCGATTTTCAAAAGAAAGGCGTTTTCGTCGTGGCTCGATCTCAATAATTAAACCACATTCATAGTTAGAAATGTTTTTTTTTTTCGAAATTCATGTTAAAACTTTCCGAACCTATAAATATGTCAAAACTTTGAGAACCTGTAACTTTGTCAAAACTGAACCGATTTTCAAAAGGAAAGGCGTTTTAGTCGTGGCTCGATCTCAATAATTAAGCCGCATTTATAGTTGGATATGTTTTTTTTTTGAAATTCATGTCAAAACTTTCCGAACCTATAACTTTGTCAATTTTTTCCGAACCTTTAACTGTGTCAAAACTTTCCGAACCTATAACTTTGTCAAAACTGAACCGATTTTCAAAAGGAAAGGCGTTTTAGTCGTGGCTCGATCTCAATAATTAAACCGCATTCATGGAAATGTTTTTTTTTCGAAATTCATGTCAAAACTTTCCGAACCTATAAATATGTCAAAATTTTGAGAACCTATAACTTTGTCAAAACTGAACCGATTTTCAAAAGGAAAGGCGTTTTAGTCGTGGCTCGATCTCAATAGTTAATACGCATTCATAGTTGCAAATGTTTTTTTTTTCGAAATTCATGTTAAAACTTTCCGAACCTATAACTTTGTCAATTTTTTCCGAACCTTTAACTGTGTCAAAACTTTCCGAACCTATATCTTTGTCACAACTTAACCGATTTTCAAAAGGAAAGGCGTTTTAGTCGTGGCTCGATCTCAATAATTAAACCGCATTCACAGTTGCAAATGTTTTTTTTTCGAAATTTATGTTAAAACTTTCCGAACTATAACTTTGTCAAAACTTTCCGAACCTATAACTATGTCAAATTTTTACGTACCTATAACTTTGTCAAAACTAAACCGATTTTCAAAAGGAAAGGCGTTTTAGTCGTGGCTCGATCTCAATAATTAAAACAAAACCGCATTCATAGTTGCAAATGTTTTTTTTTTCGAAATTCATGTCAAAACTTTCCGAACCTATAACTTTGTCAATTTTTTCCGAACCTTTAACTGTGTCAAAACTTTGCGAACCTATAACTTTGTCAAAACTGAACCGATTTTCAAAAGAAAGGCGTTTTCGTCGTGGCTCGATCTCAATAATTAAACCGCATTCATAGTTGGAAATGTTTTTTTTTTCGAAATTCATGTCAAAACTTTCCGAACCTATAACTATGTCAAAACTTTCCGAACCTTTAACTTTGTCAAAACTGAACCGATTTTCAAAAGGAAAGGCATTTTAGTCGTGGCTCGATCTCAATAATTAAACCGCATTCATAGTTGCAAATGTTTTTTTTTTCGAAATTCATGATAAAACTTTCCGAACCTATAAATATGTCAAAACTTTCAGAACCTATAACTTTGTCAAAACTGAACCGATTTTCAAAAGGAAAGGCGTTTTAGTCGTGGCTCGATCTCAATAATTAAACCACATTCATAGTTAGAAATGTTTTTTTTTTTCGAAATTCATGTTAAAACTTTCCGAACCTGTAACTTTGTTAAAACTTTCCGAACCTATAACTATGTCAAAACTTTCCGAACCTATAACTTTGTCAAAACTGAACCAATTTTCAAAAGGAAAGGCGTTTTAGTCGTGGCTCGATCTCAATAATTAAACCGCATTCATAGTTGGAAATGTTTTTTTTTTCGAAATTCATGTTAAAACTTTCCGAACGTGTAACTTTGTCAAAACTTTCCAAACCTATAACTATGTCAAAACTTTCCGAACCTATAACTTTGTCAAAACTGAACCGATTTTACAAAAGGAAAGGCGTTTTAGTCGTTGCTCAGATCTCAATAATTAAACCGCATTCATAGTTGCAAAATTTCGAACTTCATGTCAAAACTTTCCGAACCTATAACTTGTCAAAATTTTCAGAGCCTATAATTTGTCAACCAATGAACCTTTTGTATTTTCGAAATTCATGGTCAAAGGAACGTTTTAGTCGTGGCTCGATCTCAATAGTTAATACGCATTAATAGTTGGAAATGTTTTTTTTTTTTTCGAAATTCATGTCAAAACTTTCCGAACCTATAACTTTGTCAATTTTTTCCGAACCTTTAACTGTGTCAAAACTTTCCGAACCTATAACTTTGTCAAAACTGAACCGATTTTCAAAAGGAAAGGCGTTTTAGTCGTTGCTCGATCTCAATAATTAAACCGCATTCATAGTTGGAAATGTTTTTTTTTTCGAAATTCATGTCAAAACTTTCCGAACCTATAAATATGTCAAAATTTTCAGAGCCTATAACTTTGTCAAAACTGAACCGATTTTCAAAAGGAAAGGCGTTTTAGTCGTGGCTCGATCTCAATAGTTAATACGCATTCATAGTTGGAAATGTTTTTTTTTTTCGAAATTCATGTCAAAACTTTCCGAACCTATAACTTTGTCAATTTTTTCCGAACCTTTAACTGTGTCAAAACTTTCCGAACCTATAACTTTGTCAAAACTGAACCGATTTTCAAAATAGGAAATGTTTTTTTTGTTCGAGGCAATTCGATCGTCAATAACTTTAAACCGCATACTCATAGTTGGAAATGTTTTTTTTTTCGAAATTCATGTCAAAACTTTCCGAGACCTATAAACTATGTCAAAACTTTCCGAACCTATAACTTTGTCAAAACTGAACCGATTTTCAAAAGGAAAGGCGTTTTAGTCGTGGCTCGATCTCAATAATTAACCCGCATTCATGGAAATGTTTTTTTTTTTTGTCAAAATTCATGTCAAAACTTTCCGAACCTATAAATATGTCAAAATTTTCAGAACCTATAACTTTGTCAAAACTGAACCGATTTTCAAAAGGAAAGGCGTTTTAGTCGTGGCTCGATCTCAATAGTTAATACGCATTCATAGTAGGAAATGTTTTTTTTTTTTTCGAAATTCATGTCAAAACTTTCCGAACCTATTACTATGTCAATTTTTTCCGAACCTTTAACTGTGTCAAAACTTTCCGAACCTATAACTTTGTCATAACTGAACCGATGTTCAAAAGGAAAGGCGTTTTAGTCGTGGCTCGATCTCAATAATTAAACCGCATTCATAGTTGAAAATGTTTTTTTTTTCGAAATTCATGTTAAATCTTTCCGAACCTGTAACTTTGTCAAAACTTTCCAAACCAATAACTATGTCAAAACTTTCCGAACCTATAACTTTGTCAAAACTGAACCGATTTTCAAAAGGAAAGGCGTTTTAGTCGTGGCTCTATCTCAATAGTTAAACCGCATTCATAGTAAGAAATTTTTTTCTTTTCGAAATTCATGTCAAAACTTTCCGAACCTATAACTTTGTCAATTTTTTCCGAACCTTTAACTGTGTCAAAACTTTCCTAACCTTAAACTTTGTCAAAACTGAACCGATTTTCAAAAGGAAAGGCGTTTTAGTCGTGGCTCGATCTCAATAATTAAAACGCATTCATAGTTGGAAATGTTTTTTTCGAAATTTATGTTAAAACTTTCCGAACCTATAACTTTGTCAAAACTTTCCGAACCTTTAACTGTGTCAAAATTTTCCGAACCTATAACTTTGTCAAAACTAATCCGATTTTCAAAAGGAAATGCGTTTTAGTCGTGGCTCGATCTCAATAATTAAAACAAAACCGCATTCATAGTTGCAAATGCTTTTTTTTTTCGAAATTCATGTTAAAACTTTCCGAACCTATAAATATGTCAAAACTTTCAGAACCTGTAACTTTGTCAAAACTGAACCGATTTTCATAAGGAAAGGCGTTTTAGTCGTGGCTCGATCTCAATAATTAAACCACATTCATAGTTAGAAATGTTTTTTTTTTTCGAAATTCATGTTAAAACTTTCCGAACCTATAAATATGTCAAAATTTTGAGAACCTGTAACTTTGTCAAAACTGAACCGATTTTCAAAAGGAAAGGCGTTTTAGTCGTGGCTCGATCTCAATAATTAAGCCGCATTCATAGTTGGATATGTTTTTTTTTTGAAATTCATGTCAAAACTTTCCGAACCTATAACTTTGTCAATTTTTTCCGAACCTATAACTGTGTCAAAACTTTCCGAACCTATAACTTTGTCAAAACTGAACCGATTTTCAAAAGGAAAGGCGTTTTAGTCGTGGCTCGATCTCAATAATTAAACCGCATTCATGGAAATGTTTTTTTTTTCGAAATTCATGTCAAAACTTTCCGAACCTATAAATATGTCAAAATTTTGAGAACCTATAACTTTGTCAAAACTGAACCGATTTTCAAAAGGAAAGGCGTTTTAGTCGTGGCTCGATCTCAATAGTTAATACGCATTCATAGTTGCAAATGTTTTTTTTTTTTCGAAATTCATGTTAAAACTTTCCGAACCTATAACTTTGTCAATTTTTTCCGAACCTTTAACTGTGTCAAAACTTTCCGAACCTATAACTTTGTCACAACTTAACCGATTTTCAAAAGGAAAGGCGTTTTAGTCGTGGCTCGATCTCAATAATTAAACCGCATTCACAGTTGCAACTGTTTTTTTTTTCGAAATTTATGTTAAAACTTTCCGAACCTATAACTTTGTCAAAACTTTCCGAACCTATAACTATGTCAAAACTTTACGAACCTATAACTTTGTCAAAACTAAACCGATTTTCAAAAGGAAAGGCGTTTTAGTCGTGGCTCGATCTCAATAATTAAAACAAAACCGCATTCATAGTTGCAAATGTTTTTTTTTTCGAAATTCATGTCAAAACTTTCCGAACCTATAACTTTGTCAATTTTTTCCGAACCTTTAACTGTGTCAAAACTTTGCGAACCTATAACTTTGTCAAAACTGAACCGATTTTCAAAAGAAAGGCGTTTTCGTCGTGGCTCGATCTCAATAATTAAACCGCATTCTTAGTTGGAAATGTTTTTTTTTTCGAAATTCATGTCAAAACTTTCCGAACCTATAACTATGTCAAAACTTTCCGAACCTTTAACTTTGTCAAAACTGAACCGATTTTCAAAAGGAAAGGCATTTTAGTCGTGGCTCGATCTCAATAATTAAACCGCATTCATGGAAATGTTTTTTTTTCGAAATTCATGTCAAAACTTTCCGAACCTATAAATATGTCAAAATTTTGAGAACCTATAACTTTGTCAAAACTGAACCGATTTTCAAAAGGAAAGGCGTTTTAGTCGTGGCTCGATCTCAATAGTTAATACGCATTCATAGTTGCAAATGTTTTTTTTTTTTCGAAATTCATGTTAAAACTTTCCGAACCTATAACTTTGTCAATTTTTTCCGAACCTTTAACTGTGTCAAAACTTTCCGAACCTATTACTTTGTCACAACTTAACCGATTTTCAAAAGGAAGGCGTTTTAGTCGTGGCTCGATCTCAATAATTAAACCGCATTCATGGAAATGTTTTTTTTTCGAAATTCATGTCAAAACTTTCCGAACCTATAAATATGTCAAAATTTTGAGAACCTATAACTTTGTCAAAACTGAACCGATTTTCAAAAGGAAAGGCGTTTTAGTCGTGGCTCGATCTCAATAATTAAACCGCATTCATAGTTGAAAATGTTTTTTTTTTCGAAATTCATGTTAAATCTTTCCGAACCTGTAACTTTGTCAAAACTTTCCAAACCAATAACTATGTCAAAACTTTCCGAACCTATAACTTTGTCAAAACTGAACCGATTTTCAAAAGGAAAGGCGTTTTAGTCGTGGCTCTATCTCAATAGTTAAACCGCATTCATAGTAAGAAATTTTTTTCTTTCGAAATTCATGTCAAAACTTTCCGAACCTATAACTTTGCCAAAACTTTCCGAACCTTTAACTGTGTCAAAACTTTCCTAACCTTAAACTTTGTCAAAACTGAACCGATTTTCAAAAGGAAAGGCGTTTTAGTCGTGGCTCGATCTCAATAATTAAAACGCATTCATAGTTGGAAATGTTTTTTTCGAAATTTATGTTAAAACTTTCCGAACCTATAACTTTGTCAAAACTTTCCGAACCTTTAACTGTGTCAAAATTTTCCGAACCTATAACTTTGTCAAAACTAATCCGATTTTCAAAAGGAAATGCGTTTTAGTCGTGGCTCGATCTCAATAATTAAAACAAAACCGCATTCATAGTTGCAAATGCTTTTTTTTTTCGAAATTCATGTTAAAACTTTCCGAACCTATAAATATGTCAAAACTTTCAGAACCTGTAACTTTGTCAAAACTGAACCGATTTTCATAAGGAAAGGCGTTTTAGTCGTGGCTCGATCTCAATAATTAAACCACATTCATAGTTAGAAATGTTTTTTTTTTTCGAAATTCATGTTAAAACTTTCCGAACCTATAAATATGTCAAAACTTTGAGAACCTGTAACTTTGTCAAAACTGAACCGATTTTCAAAAGGAAAGGCGTTTTAGTCGTGGCTCGATCTCAATAATTAAGCCGCATTCATAGTTGGATATGTTTTTTTTTTTAAATTCATGTCAAAACTTTCCGAACCTATAACTTTGTCAATTTTTTCCGAACCTTTAACTGTGTCAAAACTTTCCGAACCTATAACTTTGTCACAACTTAACCGATTTTCAAAAGGAAAGGCGTTTTAGTCGTGGCTCGATCTCAATAATTAAACCGCATTCACAGTTGCAAATGTTTTTTTTTTCGAAATTTATGTTAAAACTTTCCGAACCTATAACTTTGTCAAAACTTTCCGAACCTATAACTATGTCAAAACTTTACGAACCTATAACTTTGTCAAAACTAAACCGATTTTCAAAAGGAAAGGCGTTTTAGTCGTGGCTCGATCTCAATAATTAAAACAAAACCGCATTCATAGTTGCAAATGTTTTTTTTTTCGAAATTCATGTCAAAACTTTCCGAACCTATAACTTTGTCAATTTTTTCCGAACCTTTAACTGTGTCAAAACTTTGCGAACCTATAACTTTGTCAAAACTGAACCGATTTTCAAAAGAAAGGCGTTTTCGTCGTGGCTCGATCTCAATAATTAAACCGCATTCATAGTTGGAAATGTTTTTTTTTTCGAAATTCATGTCAAAACTTTCCGAACCTATAACTATGTCAAAACTTTCCGAACCTTTAACTTTGTCAAAACTGAACCGATTTTCAAAAGGAAAGGCATTTTAGTCGTGGCTCGATCTCAATAATTAAACCGCATTCATAGTTGCAAATGTTTTTTTTTTTCGAAATTCATGATAAAACTTTCCGAACCTATAAATATGTCAAAACTTTCAGAACCTATAACTTTGTCAAAACTGAACCGATTTTCAAAAGGAAAGGCGTTTTAGTCGTGGCTCGATCTCAATAATTAAACCGCATTCATGGAAATGTTTTTTTTTCGAAATTCATGTCAAAACTTTCCGAACCTATAAATATGTCAAAATTTTGAGAACCTATAACTTTGTCAAAACTGAACCGATTTTCAAAAGGAAAGGCGTTTTAGTCGTGGCTCGATCTCAATAGTTAATACGCATTCATAGTTGCAAATGTTTTTTTTTTTTTCGAAATTCATGTTAAAACTTTCCGAACCTATAACTTTGTCAATTTTTTCCGAACCTTTAACTGTGTCAAAACTTTCCGAACCTATAACTTTGTCACAACTTAACCGATTTTCAAAAGGAAGGCGTTTTAGTCGTGGCTCGATCTCAATAATTAAACCGCATTCATGGAAATGTTTTTTTTTCGAAATTCATGTCAAAACTTTCCGAACCTATAAATATGTCAAAATTTTGAGAACCTATAACTTTGTCAAAACTGAACCGATTTTCAAAAGGAAAGGCGTTTTAGTCGTGGCTCGATCTCAATAGTTAATACGCATTCATAGTTGCAAATGTTTTTTTTTTTTCGAAATTCATGTTAATACTTTCCGAACCTATAACTTTGTCAATTTTTTCCGAACCTTTAACTGTGTCAAAACTTTCCGAACCTATAACTTTGTCACAACTTAACCGATTTTCAAAAGGAAGGCGTTTTAGTCGTGGCTCGATCTCAATAATTAAACCGCATTCATGGAAATGTTTTTTTTTCGAAATTCATGTCAAAACTTTCCGAACCTATAAATATGTCAAAATTTTGAGAACCTATAACTTTGTCAAAACTGAACCGATTTTCAAAAGGAAAGGCGTTTTAGTCGTGGCTCGATCTCAATAGTTAATACGCATTCATAGTTGCAAATGTTTTTTTTTTTTTTCGAAATTCATGTTAAAACTTTCCGAACCTATAACTTTGTCACAACTTAACCGATTTTCAAAAGGAAGGCGTTTTAGGCGTGGCTCGATCTTAATAATTAAACCGCATTCATGGAAATGTTTTTTTTTCGAAATTCATGTCAAAACTTTCCGAACCTATAAATATGTCAAAACTTTGAGAACCTGTAACTTTGTCAAAACTGAACCGATTTTCAAAAGGAAAGGCGTTTTAGTCGTGGCTCGATCTCAATAATTAAGCCGCATTCATAGTTGGATATGTTTTTTTTTTGAAATTCATGTCAAAACTTTCCGAACCTATAACTTTGTCAATTTTTTCCGAACCTTTAACTGTGTCAAAACTTTCCGAACCTATAACTTTGTCAAAACTGAACCGATTTTCAAAAGGAAAGGCGTTTTAGTCGTGGCTCGATCTCAATAATTAAACCGCATTCATGGAAATGTTTTTTTTTCGAAATTCATGTCAAAACTTTCCGAACCTATAAATATGTCAAAATTTTGAGAACCTATAACTTTGTCAAAACTGAACCGATTTTCAAAAGGAAAGGCGTTTTAGTCGTGGCTCGATCTCAATAGTTAATACGCATTCATAGTTGCAAATGTTATTTTTTTTTTCGAAATTCATGTTAAAACTTTCCGAACCTATAACTTTGTCAATTTTTTCCGAACCTTTAACTGTGTCAAAACTTTCCGAACCTATAACTTTGTCACAACTTAACCGATTTTCAAAAGGAAGGCGTTTTAGTCGTGGCTCGATCTCAATAATTAAACCGCATTCATGGAAATGTTTTTTTTTCGAAATTCATGTCAAAACTTTCCGAACCTATAAATATGTCAAAATTTTGAGAACCTATAACTTTGTCAAAACTGAACCGATTTTCAAAAGGAAAGGCGTTTTAGTCGTGGCTCGATCTCAATAGTTAATACGCATTCAGTTGCAAATGTTTTTTTTTCGAAATTCATGTTAAAACTTTCCGAACCTATAACTTTGTCAATTTTTTCCGAACCTTTAACTGTGTCAAAACTTTCCGAACCTATAACTTTGTCACAACTTAACCGATTTTCAAAAGGAAAGGCGTTTTAGTCGTGGCTCGATCTCAATAATTAAACCGCATTCACAGTTGCAAATGTTTTTTTTTTCGAAATTTATGTTAAAACTTTCCGAACCTATAACTTTGTCAAAACTTTCCGAACCTATAACTATGTCAAAACTTTACGAACCTATAACTTTGTCAAAACTAAACCGATTTTCAAAAGGAAAGGCGTTTTAGTCGTGGCTCGATCTCAATAATTAAAACAAAACCGCATTCATAGTTGCAAATGTTTTTTTTTTTCGAAATTCATGTCAAAACTTTCCGAACCTATAACTTTGTCAATTTTTTCCGAACCTTTAACTGTGTCAAAACTTTGCGAACCTATAACTTTGTCAAAACTGAACCGATTTTCAAAAGAAAGGCGTTTTCGTCGTGGCTCGATCTCAATAATCGCATTCATAGTTGGAAATGTTTTTTTTTTCGAAATTCATGTCAAAACTTTCCGAACCTATAACTATGTCAAAACTTTCCGAACCTTTAACTTGGTCAAAACTGAACCGATTTTCAAAAGGAAATGCATTTTAGTCGTGGCTCGATCTCAATAATTAAACCGCATTCATAGTTGCAAATGTTTTTTTTTTCGAAATTCATGATAAAACTTTCCGAACCTATAAATATGTCAAAACTTTCAGAACCTATAACTTTGTCAAAACTGAACCGATTTTCAAAAGGAAAGGCGTTTTAGTCGTGGCTCGATCTCAATAATTAAACCACATTCATAGTTAGAAATGTTTTTTTTTCGAAATTCATGTTAAAACTTTCCGAACCTGTAACTTTGTTAAAACTTTCCGAACCTTTAACTGTGTCAAAACTTTGCAAACCTATAACTTTGTCAAAACTGAACCGATTTTCAAAAGAAAGGCGTTTTCGTCGTGGCTCGATCTCAATAATTAAACCGCATTCATAGTTGGAAATGTTTTTTTTTTCGAAATTCATGTCAAAACTTTCCGAACCTATAACTATGTCAAAACTTTCCGAACCTTAACTTTGTCAAAACTGAACCGATTTTCAAAAGGAAATGCATTTTAGTCGTGGCTCGATCTCAATAATTAAACCGCATTCATAGTTGCAAATGTTTTTTTTTTCGAAATTCATGATAAAACTTTCCGAACCTATAAATATGTCAAAACTTTCAGAACCTATAACTTTGTCAAAACTGAACCGATTTTCAAAAGGAAAGGCGTTTTAGTCGTGGCTCGATCTCAATAATTAAACCACATTCATAGTTAGAAATGTTTTTTTTTCGAAATTCATGTTAAAACTTTCCGAACCTGTAACTTTGTTAAAACTTTCCGAACCTATAACTATGTCAAAACTTTCCGAACCTATAACTTTGTCAAAACTGAACCGATTTACAAAAGGAAAGGCGTTTTAGTCGTGGCTCGATCTCAATAATTAAACCGCATTCATAGTTGCAAATGTTTTTTTTTTTCGAAATTCATGTCAAAACTTTCCGAACCTATAAATATGTCAAAATTTTCAGAGCCTATAACTTTGTCAAAACTGAACCGATTTTCAAAAGGAAAGGCGTTTTAGTCGTGGCTCGATCTCAATAGTTAATACGCATTAATAGTTGGAAATGTTTTTTTTTTTTCGAAATTCATGTCAAAACTTTCCGAACCTATAACTTTGTCAATTTTTTCCGAACCTTTAACTGTGTCAAAAATTCCGAACCTATAACTTTGTCAAAACTGAACCGTTTTTCAAAAGGAAAGGCGTTTTAGTCGTTGCTCGATCTCAATAATTAAACCGCATTCATAGTTGGAAATGTTTTTTTTTTCGAAATTCATGTCAAAACTTTCCGAACCTATAAATATGTCAAAATTTTCAGAGCCTATAACTTTGTCAAAACTGAACCGATTTTCAAAAGGAAAGGCGTTTTAGTCGTGGCTCGATCTCAATAGTTAATACGCATTCATAGTTAAAAATGTTTTTTTTTTTTTCGAAATGCATGTCAAAACTTTCCGAACTTATAACTTTGTCAATTTTTTCCGAACCTTTAACTGTGTCAAAACTTTCAGAACCTATAACTTTGGCAAAACAGAACCGATTTTCAAAAGGTAAGGCGTTTTAGTCGTGGCTCGATCTCAATAATTAAAACAAAACCGCATTCATAGTTGCAAATGTTTTTTTTTTCGAAATTTTTTTAAAACTTTCCGAACCTATAACTTTGTCAAAACTTTCCGAACCTATAAATATGTCAAAACTTTCCGAACCTATAACTTTGTCAAAACTGAACCGATTTACAAAGGAAAGGCGTTTTAGTCGTGGCTCGATATCAATAATTACACCGCATTCATAGTTAGAAATGTTTTTTTTTTCGAAATTCATGTTAAAACTTTCCTAACCTATAACTTTGTTAAAACTTTCCGAACCTATAACTATGTCAAAACTTTCCGAACCTATAACTTTGTCAAAACTGAACCGATTTTCAAAATGAAAGGCGTTTTAGTCGTGGCTCGATCTCAATAATTAAACCGCATTCATAGTTGGAAATGTTTTTTTTTCGAAATTCATGTCAAAACTTTCCGAACCTATAAATATGTCAAAATTTTCAGAGCCTATAACTTTGTCAAAACTGAACCGATTTTCAAAAGGAAAGGCGTTTTAGTCGTGGCTCGATCTCAATAGTTAATACGCATTCATAGTTGAAAATGTTTTTTTTTTTTTCGAAATTCATGTCAAAACTTTCCGAACTTATAACTTTGTCAATTTTTCCCGAACCTTTAACTTTGTCAAAACTTTCAGAACCTATAACTTTGTCAAAACTGAACCGATTTTCAAAAGGTAAGGCGTTTTAGTCGTGGCTCGATCTCAATAATTAAAACATAACCGCATTCATAGTTGCAAATGTTTTTTTTTTCGAAATTTATTTTAAAACTTTCCGGACCTATAACTTTGTCAAAACTTTCCGAACCTATAACTATGTCAAAACTTTCCGAACCTATAACTTTGTCAAAACTGAACCGATTTACAAAAGGAAAGGCGTTTTAGTCGTGGCTCGATCTCAATAATTAAACCGCATTCATAGTTGCAAATGTTTTTTTTTTTTCGAAATTCATGTCAAAACTTTCCGAACCTATAAATATGTCAAAATTTTCAGAACCTATAACTTTGTCAAAACTGAACCGATTTTCAAAAGGAAAGGCGTTTTAGTCGTGGCTCGATCTCAATAGTTAATACGCATTCATAGTAGGAAATGTTTTTTTTTTCGAAATTCATGTCAAAACTTTCCGAACCTATAACTTTGTCAATTTTTTCCGAACCTTTAACTGTGTCAAAACTTTCCGAACCTATAACTTTGTCAAAACTGAACCGATTTTCAAAAGGAAAGGCGTTTTAGTCGTGGCTCGATCTCAATAATTAAACCGCATTCATGGTTGCAAATGTTTTTTTTTTCGAAATTCATGTTAAAACTTTCCGAACCTGTAACTTTGTCAAAACTTTCCAAACCTATAACTATGTCAAAACTTTCCGAACCTATAACTTTGTCAAAACTAAACCGATTTTCAAAAGCAAAGGCGTTTTAGTCGTGGCTCGATCTCAATAGTTATTACGCATTCATAGTTGAAATTGTTTTTTTTTTTTTTCGAAATTCATGTCAAAACTTTCCGAACCTATAACTTTGTCAATTTTTTCCGAACTTTTAACTGTGTCAAAACTTTCCGAACCTATAACTTTGTCAAAACTGAACCGATTTTCAAAAGGAAAGGCGTTTTAGTCGTGGCTCGATCTCAATAATTAAAACGCATTCGTAGTTGGAAATGTTTTTTTTCGAAATTTATGTTAAAACTTTCCGAACCTATAACTTTGTCAAAACTTTCCGAACCTATAACTATTTCAAAACTTTCCGAACCTATAACTTTGTCAAAACTGAACCGATTTTCAAAAGGAAAGGCGTTTTAGTCGTGGCTCGATCTCAATAATCTCAACCGCATTCATAGTTGCAAATGTTTTTTTTTTTCGAAATTCATGTTAAAACTTTCCGAACCTATAAATATGTCAAAATTTTCAGAACCTATAACTTTGTCAAAACTGAACCGATTTTCAAAAGGAAAGGCGTTTTAGTCGTGGCTCGATCTCAATAATTAAACCACATTCATAGTTAGAAATGTTTTTTTTTTCGAAATTCATGTTAAAACTTTCCGAACCTATAACTTTGTCAAAACTTTCCGAACCTATAACTATGTCAAAACTTTCCGAACCTATAACTTTGTCAAAACTGAACCGATTTTCAAAATGAAAGGCCTTTTAGTCGTGGCTCGATCTCAATAACTAAACCGAATTCATAGTTAGAAATGTTTTTTTTTTCGAAATTCATGTTAAAACTTTCCGAACCTATAACTTTGTCAAAACTTTCCGAACCTATAACTATGTCAAAACTTTCCGAACCTATAACTTTGTCAAAACTGAACCGATTTTCAAAATGAAAGGCCTTTTAGTCGTGGCTCGATCTCAATAACTAAACCGAATTCATAGTTAGAAATGTTTTTTTTTTTGGAATTTATGTTAAAACTTTCCGAACCTATAACTTTGTCAAAACTTTCCGAATCTATAACTATGTCAAAACTTTCCGAACCTATTACTTTGTCGAAACTGAACCGATTTGCAAAAGGAAAGGCGTTTTAGTCGTGTCTCGATCTCAATAATTAAACCGCATTCATAGTTAGAAATGTTTTTTTTTTTGGAATTTATGTTAAAACTTTCCGAACCTATAACTTTGTCAAAACTTTCCGAACCTATAACTATGTCAAAACTTTCCGAACCTATTACTTTGTCAAAACTGAACCGATTTGCAAAAGGAAAGGCGTTTTAGTCGTGTCTCGATCTCAATAATTAAACCGCATTCATAGTTAGAAATGTTTTTTTTTTTCGAAATTTATGTCAAAACTTTCCGAACCTATAACTTTGTCAATTTTTTCCGAACTTTTAACTGTGTCAAAACTTTCCGAACCCATAACTTTGTCAAAACAGAACCGATTTTCAAAAGGAAAGGCGTTTTAGTCGTGGCTCGATCTCAATAATTAAACCGCATTCATAGTTGGAAATGTTTTTTTTTCGAAATTTATGTTAAAACTTTCGGAACCTATAACTTTGTCAAAACTTTCCGAGCCTATAACTTTGTCAAAACTGATCCGATTTTCAAAAGGAAAGGCGTTTTAGTCGTGGCTCGATCTCAATAATTTAACCGCATCCATAGTTAGAAATGTTCTTTTTTTTCGAAATTTATGCTAAAACTTTCCGAACCTCTAACTTTGTCAAAACTTTCCGAACCTATAACTATGTCAAAACTTTCCGCAACTGTAACTGTGTCAAAACTTTCCGAACCTATAACTTTGTCAAAACTGAACCGACTTTCAAAGGAAAGGCGTTTTAGTCGTGACTCGATCTCAATAATTAAACCGAATTCATAGTTGGAAATGTTTTTTTTTTCGAAATTCATGTTAAAACTTTCCGAACCTATAACTTTGTCAAAACTTTCCGAACCGATAACTTTGTCAAAACTGAACCGATTTTCAAAAGGAAAGGCGTTTTAGTCGTGGCTCGATCTCAATAATTAAACCGCATTCATAGTTGCAAATGTTTTTTTTTCGAAATTATGTTAAACTTTCCGAACCTATAACTTTGTCAAAACTTTCCGAACCTATAACTATGTCAAAACTTTCCGAACCTATAACTTTGTCAAAACTGCACCGATTTTCAAAAGGAAAGGCGTTTTAGTCGTGGCTCGATCTCAATAATTAAACCGCATTCATAGTTGGAAATGTTTTTTTTTTTCGAAATTCATGTTAAAACTTTCCGAACCTATAACTTTGTCAAAACTTTCCGAACCTATAACTATGTCAAAACTTTCCGAACCTATAACTTTGTCAAAACTGAACCGATTTTCAAAATGAAAGGCCTTTTAGTCGTGGCTCGATCTCAATAACTAAACCGAATTCATAGTTAGAAATGTTTTTTTTTTTGGAATTTATGTTAAAACTTTCCGAACCTATAACTTTGTCAAAACTTTTCGAATCTATAACTATGTCAAAACTTTCCGAACCTATTACTTTGTCAAAACTGAACCGATTTGCAAAAGGAAAGGCGTTTTAGTCGTGTCTCGATCTCAATAATTAAACCGCATTCATAGTTAGAAATGTTTTTTTTTTTTGGAATTTATGTTAAAACTTTCCGAACCTATAACTTTGTCAAAACTTTCCGAACCTATAACTATGTCAAAACTTTCCGAACCTATTACTTTGTCAAAACTGAACCGATTTGCAAAAGGAAAGGCGTTTTAGTCGTGTCTCGATCTCAATAATTAAACCGCATTCATAGTTAGAAATGTTTTTTTTTTTCGAAATTTATGTCAAAACTTTCCGAACCTATAACTTTGTCAATTTTTTCCGAACTTTTAACTGTGTCAAAACTTTCCGAACCCATAACTTTGTCAAAACAGAACCGATTTTCAAAAGGAAAGGCGTTTTAGTCGTGGCTCGATCTCAATAATTAAACCGCATTCATAGTTGGAAATGTTTTTTTTTTCGAAATTCATGTTAAAACTTTCGGAACCTATAACTTTGTCAAAACTTTCCGAGCCTATAACTTTGTCAAAACTGATCCGATTTTCAAAAGGAAAGGCGTTTTAGTCGTGGCTCGATCTCAATAATTTAACCGCATCCATAGTTAGAAATGTTCTTTTTTTCGAAATTTATGCTAAAACTTTCCGAACCTATAACTTTGTCAAAACTTTCCGAACCTATAACTATGTCAAAACTTTCCGCAACTGTAACTATGTCAAAACTTTCCGAACCTATAACTTTGTCAAAACTGAACCGACTTTCTAAAGGAAAGGCGTTTTAGTCGTGGCGCGATCTCAATAATTAAACCGCATTCATAGTTGCAAATGTTTTTTTTTCGAAATTCATGTCAAAACTTTCCGAACCTATAAATATGTCAAAACTTTCAAAACCTATAACTTTGTCAAAACTGAACCGATTTTCAAAAGGAAAGGCGTTTTAGTCGTGACTCGATCTCAATAATTAAACCGAATTCATAGTTGGAAATGTTTTTTTTTTCGAAATTCATGTTAAAACTTTCCGAACCTATAACTTTGTCAAAACTTTCCAAACCTATAACTATGTCAAAACTTTCCGAACCTATAACTTTGTCAAAACTGAACCGATTTTCAAAAGGAAAGGCGTTTTAGTCGTGGCTTGATCTCAATAATTAAACCGAATTCATAATTGCTAATTTTTTTTTTCGAAATTCATGTCAAAACTTTCCGAACCTATTAATATGTCAAAAATTTCCGAACCGATAACTTTGTCAAAACTGAACCGATTTTCAAAAGGAAAGGCGTTTTAGTCGTGGCTCGATCTCAATAATTAAACCGCATTCATAGTTGCAAATGTTTTTTTTTTTCGAAATTCATGTTAAAACTTTCCGAACCTATAAATATGTCAAAACTTTCAGAACCTATAACTTTGTCAAAACTGAACCGATTTTCAAAAGGAAAGGCGTTTTAGTCGTGGCTCGATCTCAATAATTAATACGCATTCATAGTTGGAAATGTTTTTTTTTTTTCGAAATTCATGTCAAAACTTTCCGAACCTATAACTTTGTCAATTTTTTCCGAACCTTTAACTGTGTCAAAACTTTCCGAACCTATAACTTTGTCAAAACTGAACCGATTTTCAAAAGGAAAGGCGTTTTAGTCGTGGCTCGATCTCAATAATTAAACCGCATTCATAGTTGCAAATGATTTTTTCGAAATTTATGTTAAAACTTTCCGAACCTATAACTTTGTCAAAACTTTCCGAACCTATAACTATGTCAAAACTTTCCGAACCTATAACTTTGTCAAAACTGAACCGATTTTCAAAAGGAAAGGCGTTTTAGTCGTGGCTCGATCTCAATTATTAAACCGCATTCATAGTTGGAAATGTTTTTTTTTTCGAAATTCATGTCAAAACTTTCCGAACCTATAACTTTGTCAAAACTTTCCGAACCTATAACTTTGTCAAAACTGAACCGATTTTCAAAAGGAAGGGCGTTTTAGTCGTGGCTCGATCTCAATAATTAAACCTCATTCATAGTTGCAAATGTGTTTTTTTTTCGAAATTCATGTCAAAACTTTCAGAACCTATAACTTTGTCAGAACTTTCCGAACCTATAACTATGTCAAAACTTTCCGAACCTATAACTTTGTCAAAACTGAACCGATTTTCAAAAGGAAAGCCGTTTTAGTCGTGGCTCGATCTCAATAATTAAACCCAATTCATAGGTGGAAATGTTTTTTTTTTTCGAAATTCATGTTCCGAACCAAACTTTGTCAGAACCTATAACTTTGTCAGACTTTCCGAACCTATAACTATGTCAAAACTTTCCGAACCTATAACTTTGTCAAAACTGAACCGATTTTCAAAAGGAAAGGCGTTTTAGTCGTGGCTCGATCTCAATAATTAAACCGCATTCATAGTTGCAAATGTTTTTTTTTCGAAATTTATGTTAAAACTTTCCGAACCTATAACTTTGTCAAAACTTTCCGAACCTATAACTTTGTCAAAACTGAACCGATTTTCAAAAGGAAAAGCGTTTTAGTCGTGGCTCGATCTCAATAATTAAACCTCATTCATAGTTGGAAATGTTTTTTTTTTTTCGAAATTCATGTCAAAACTTTCAGAACCTATAACTTTGTCAAAACTTTCCGAACCTATAACTATGTCAAAACTTTCCGAACCTATATCTTTGTCAAAACTGAACCGATTTTCAAAAGGAAAGGCGTTTTAGTCGTGGCTCGATCTCAATAATTAAAGCGCATTCATAGTTGGAAATGTTTTTTTTATCGAAATTCATGTCAAAACTTTCCGAACCTATAACTATGTCAAAACTTTCCGAACCTATAACTTTGTCAAAACTGAACCGATTTTCAAAAGGAAAGGCGTTTTAGTCGTGGCTCGATCTCAATAATTAAACCGCATTCATAGTTGCAAATCGTTTTATTTCGCATTCGTAGTTGCAAGTGTTTATGTTAAAACTTTCCGAACCTATAACTTTGTCAAAACTTTCCGAACCTATAACTTTGTCAAAACTGAACCGATTTTCAAAAGGAAAGGCGTTTTAGTCGTGGCTCGATCTCAATAATTAAACCTCATTCATAGTTGGAAATGTTTTTTTTTTTTCGAAATTCATGTCAAAACTTTCAGAACCTATAACTTTGTCAAAACTTTCCGAACCTATAACTATGTCAAAACTTTCCGAACCTATAACTTTGTCAAAACTGAACCGATTTTCAAAAGGAAAGGCGTTTTAGTCGTGGCTCGATCTCAATAATTAAAGCGCATTCATAGTTGGAAATGTTTTTTTTATCGAAATTCATGTCAAAACTTTCCGAACCTATAACTATGTCAAAACTTTCAGAACCTATAACTTTGTCAAAACTGAACCGATTTTCAAAAGGAAAGGCGTTTTAGTCGTGGCTCGATCTCAATAATTAAACCGCATTCATAGTTGGAATTTTTTTTTTCCAAATTTATGTTAAAACTTTCCGAACCTATAACTTTGTCAAAACTGAACCGATTTTCAAAAGGAAAGGCGTTTTAGTCGTGGCTCGATCTCAATAATTAAACCGCATTCATAGTTGGAATTTTTTTTTTCCAAATTTATGTTAAAACTTTCAGAACCTATAACTTTGTCAAAACTTTCCGAATCTATAACTATGTCAAAACTTTCCGAACCTATAACTTTGTCAAAACTGCACCGATTTTCAAAAGGAAAGCCGTTTTAGTCGTGGCTCGATCTCAATAATTAAACCGCATTCATACTTGCAAATGTTTTTTTTTTTCGAAATTCATGTCAAAACTTTCCGAACCTATAAATATGTCAAAACTTTCAGAACCTATAACTTTGTCAAAACTGAACCGATTTTCAAAAGGAAAGGCGTTTTAGTCGTGGCTCGATCTCAATAATTAAACCGCATTCATAGTTGCAAATGTTTTTTTTTCGAAATTCATGTCAAAACTTTCCGAGCCTATAAATATGTCAAAATTTTCAGAACCTATAACTTTGTCAAAACTGAACCGATTTTCAAAAGGAAAGCCGTTTTAGTCGTGGCTCGATCTCAATAATTAGACCCAATTCATAGTTGGAAATGTTTTTTGTTTCGAAATTCGTGTCAAAACTTTCAGAACCTATAACTTTGTCAAAACTTTCCGAACCTATAACTATGTCAAAACTTTCCGAACCTATAACTTTGTCAAAACTGAACCGATTTTCAAAAGGAAAGGCGTTTTAGTCGTGGCTCGATCTCAATAATTAAACCGCCATTCATAGTTGCAAATGTTTTTTTTTCGAAATTTATGTTAAAACTTTCCGAACCTATAACTTTGTCAAAACTTTCCGAACCTATAACTATGTCAAAACTTTCCGAACCTATAACTTTGTCAAAACTGCACCGATTTTCAAAAGGAAAGGCGTTTTAGTCGTGGCTCGATCTCAATAATTAAACCGCATTCATAGTTGCAAATGTTTTTTTTTTTCGAAAATTCATGTCAAAACTTTCCGAACCTATAACTATGTCAAAACTTTCCGAACCTATAACTTTGTCAAAACTGAACCGATTTTCAAAAGGAAAGGCGTTTTAGTCGTGGCTCGATCTCAATAATTAAACCGCATTCATAGTTGCAAATGTTTTTTTTTCGAAATTCATGTCAAAACTTTCCATGTCAAAACTTTCCGAACCTATAAATATGTCAAAACTTTCAGAACCTATAACTTTGTCAAAACTGAACCGATTTTCAAAAGGAAAGGCGTTTTAGTCGTGGCTCGATCTCAATAATTAAACCGCATTCATAGTTGGAAATGTTTTTTTTTCGAAATTCATGTCAAAACTTTCCGAACCTATAAATATGTCAAAACTTTCAGAACCTATAACTTTGTCAAAACTGAACCGATTTTCAAAAGAGTTTCAAAAGGAAAGGCGTTTTAGTCGTGGCTCGATCTCAATAATTAAACCGCATTCATAGTTGCAAATGTTTTTTTTTCGAAATTCGTTAAAACTTTCGAACCTATAACTTTGTCAAAACTTTCCGAACCTATAACTATGTCAAAACTTTCCGAACCTATAACTTTGTCAAAACTGAACCGATTTTCAAAAGGAAAGGCGTTTTAGTCGTGGCTCGATCTCAATAATTAAACCGCATTCATAGTTGCAAATGTTTTTTTTTCGAAATTATGTCAAAACTTTCGAACCTATAACTTTGTAAAACTTTCCGAACCTATAACTATGTCAAAACTTTCCGAACCTATAACTTTGTCAAAACTGAACCGATTTTCAAAAGGAAAGGCGTTTTAGTCGTGGCTCGATCTCAATAATTAAACCGCATTCATAGTTGCAAATGTTTTTTTTTTCGAAATTCATGTCAAAACTTTCCGAACCTATAACTATGTCAAAACTTTCCGAACCTATAACTTTGTCAAAACTGAACCGATTTTCAAAAGGAAAGGCGTTTTAGTCGTGGCTCGATCTCAATAATTAAACCGCATTCATAGTTGCAAATGTTTTTTTTTCGAAATTCATGTCAAAACTTTCCGAACCTATAACTATGTCAAAACTTTCCGAACCTATAACTTTGTCAAAACTGAACCGATTTTCAAAAGGAAAGGCGTTTTAGTCGTGGCTCGATCTCAATAATTAAACCGCATTCATAGTTGGCAAATGTTTATTTTTTCAGAAATTTCGTGTTCAAAACTTTCAGAACCTATAACTTTGTCAAAACTTTCCGAACCTATAACTATGTCAAAACTTTCCGAACCTATAACTTTGTCAAAACTGAACCGATTTTCAAAAGGAAAGGCGTTTTAGTCGTGGCTCGATCTCAATAATTAAACCGAATTCATAGTTGGAAATGTTTTTTTTTTCGAAATTTATGTTAAAACTTTCCGAACCTATAACTTTGTCAAAACTTTCCGAACCTATAACTATGTCAAAACTTTCCGAACCTATAACTTTGTCAAAACTGAACCGATTTTCAAAAGGAAAGGCGTTTTAGTCGTGGCTCGATCTCAATAATTAAACCGCATTCATAGTTGCAAATGTTTTTTTTCGAAATTTATGTTAAAACTTTCCGAACCTATAACTTTGTCAAAACTTCCGAACCTATAACTTTGTCAAAACTGACAGCCGATTTTCAAAACTGGAAAGGCGTTTTAGTCGTGGCTCGATCTCAATAATTAAAGCGCATTCATAGTTGGAAATGTTTTTTTTTATCGAAATTCATGTCAAAACTTTCCGAACCTATAACTTTGTCAATTTTTTCCAAACCTTTAACTGTGTCAAAACTTTCCGAACCTATAACTTTGTCAAAACTGAACCGATTTTCAAAAGGAAAGGCGTTTTAGTCGTGGCTCGATCTCAATAATTAAACCGCATTCATAGTTGGAATTTTTTTTTTTCCAAATTTATGTTAAAACTTTCAGAACCTATAACTTTGTCAAAACTTTCCGAATCTATAACTATGTCAAAACTTTCCGAACCTATAACTTTGTCAAAACTGCACCGATTTTCAAAAGGAAAGGCGTTTTAGTCGTGGCTCGATCTCAATAATTAAACCGCATTCATAGTTGCAAATGTTTTTTTTTTTCGAAATTCATGTCAAAACTTTCCGAACCTATAAATATGTCAAAACTTTCAGAACCTATAACTTTGTCAAAACTGAACCGATTTTCAAAAGGAAAGGCGTTTTAGTCGTGGCTCGATCTCAATAATTAAACCTGCATTCATAGTTGCAAATGTTTTTTTTTTCATGCCGATTTCCAATTCCTGTCAAAACTTTCAGTAACCTATAACTTTGTCAAACTTTCCGAACCTATAACTATGTCAAAACTTTCCGAACCTATAACTTTGTCAAAACTGAACCGATTTTCAAAAGGAAAGGCGTTTTAGTCGTGGCTCGATCTCAATAATTAAACCGAATTCATAGTTGGAAATGTTTTTTTTTCGAAATTTATGTTCAAAACTTTCCGAACCTATAACTATGTCAAAACTTTCCGAACCTATAACTTTGTCAAAACTGAACCGATTTTCAAAAGGAAAGGCGTTTTAGTCGTGGCTCGATCTCAATAATTAAACCGCATTCATAGTTGCAAATGTTTTTTTTTCGAAATTTATGTTAAAACTTTCCGAACCTATAACTTTGTCAAAACTTTCCGAACCTATAACTATGTCAAAACTTTCCGAACCTATAACTTTGTCAAAACTGAACCGATTTTCAAAAGGAAAGGCGTTTTAGTCGTGGCTCGATCTCAATAATTAAAGCGCATTCATAGTTGCAAATGTTTGTTTTTGATCGAAAACTTGAACCGATATTTCAAAATTTCAGAACCTATATTACTCGTTGTCAGATCTCTAATAATTAAACCGCATTCATAGTTGCAAATGTTTTTTTTTTCGAAATTCTATGTTAAAACTTTCCGAACCTATAACTTTGTCAAAACTTTCCGAACCTATAACTTTGTCAAAACTGAACCGATTTTCAAAAGGAAAGGCGTTTTAGTCGTGGCTCGATCTCAATAATTAAACCCATTCATAGTTGGAAATGTTTTTTTTTTTCGAAATTCATGTCAAAACTTTCAGAACCTATAACTTTGTCAAAACTTTCCGAACCTATAACTATGTCAAAACTTTCCGAACCTATAACTTTGTCAAAACTGAACCGATTTTCAAAAGGAAAGGCGTTTTAGTCGTGGCTCGATCTCAATAATTAAACCGCATTCATAGTTGCAAATGTTTTTTTTTCGAAATTCATGTCAAAACTTTCCGAACCTATAAATATGTCAAAACTTTCAGAACCTATAACTTTGTCAAAACTGAACCGATTTTCAAAAGGAAAGGCGTTTTAGTCGTGGCTCGATCTCAATAATTAAACCGCATTCATAGTTGGAAATGTTTTTTTTTTCCGAAATTCATGTTAAAACTTTCCGAACCTATAACTATGTCAAAACTTTCAGAACCTATAACTTTGTCAAAACTGAACCGATTTTCAAAAGGAAAGGCGTTTTAGTCGTGGCTCGATCTCAATAATTAAACCGCATTCATAGTTGGAAATGTTTTTTTTTTCGAAATTTATGTTAAAACTTTCAGAACCTATAACTTTGTCAAAACTTTCCGAACCTATAACTATGTCAAAACTTTCCGAACCTATAACTTTGTCAAAACTGAACCGATTTTCAAAAGGAAAGGCGTTTTAGTCGTGGCTCGATCTCAATAATTAAACCGCATTCATAGTTGCAAATGTTTTTTTTTTTCGAAATTCATGTCAAAACTTTCCGAACCTATAAATATGTCAAAACTTTCAGAACCTATAACTTTGTCAAAACTGAACCGATTTTCAAAAGGAAAGGCGTTTTAGTCGTGGCTCGATCTCAATAATTAAACCGCATTCATAGTTGCAAATGTTTTTTTTTCGAAATTCATGTCAAAACTTTCCGAGCCTATAAATATGTCAAAACTTTCAGAACCTATAACTTTGTCAAAACTGAACCGATTTTCAAAAGGAAAGCCGTTTTAGTCGTGGCTCGATCTCAATAATTAAACCCAATTCATAGTTGGAAATGTTTTTTTTTTCGAAATTCGTGTCAAAACTTTCAGAACCTATAACTTTGTCAAAACTTTCCGAACCTATAACTATGTCAAAACTTTCCGAACCTATAACTTTGTCAAAACTGAACCGATTTTCAAAAGGAAAGGCGTTTTAGTCGTGGCTCGATCTCAATAATTAAACCCAATTCATAGTTGGAAATGTTTTTTTTTTTCGAAATTCATGTTAAAACTTTCAGAACCTATAACTTTGTCAAAACTTTCCGAACCTATAACTATGTCAAAACTTTCCGAACCTATAACTTTGTCAAAACTGAACCGATTTTCAAAAGGAAAGGCGTTTTAGTCGTGGCTCGATCTCAATAATTAAACCGCATTCATAGTTGCAAATGTTTTTTTTTCGAAATTTATGTTAAAACTTTCCGAACCTATAACTTTGTCAAAACTTTCCGAACCTATAACTTTGTCAAAACTGAACCGATTTTCAAAAGGAAAAGCGTTTTAGTCGTGGCTCGATCTCAATAATTAAACCTCATTCATAGTTGGAAATGTTTTTTTTTTTCGAAATTCATGTCAAAACTTTCAGAACCTATAACTTTGTCAAAACTTTCCGAACCTATAACTATGTCAAAACTTTCCGAACCTATAACTTTGTCAAAACTGAACCGATTTTCAAAAGGAAAGGCGTTTTAGTCGTGGCTCGATCTCAATAATTAAACCGCATTCATAGTTGGAAATGTTTTTTTTATCGAAATTCATGTCAAAACTTTCCGAACCTATAACTATGTCAAAACTTTCCGAACCTATAACTTTGTCAAAACTGAACCGATTTTCAAAAGGAAAGGCGTTTTAGTCGTGGCTCGATCTCAATAATTAAACCGCATTCATAGTTGCAAATGTTTTTTTTTCGAAATTTATGTTAAAACTTTCCGAACCTATAACTTTGTCAAAACTTTCCGAACCTATAACTTTGTCAAAACTGAACCGATTTTCAAAAGGAAAGGCGTTTTAGTCGTGGCTCGATCTCAATAATTAAACCTCATTCATAGTTGGAAATGTTTTTTTTTTTTCGAAATTCATGTCAAAACTTTCAGAACCTATAACTTTGTCAAAACTTTCCGAACCTATAACTATGTCAAAACTTTCCGAACCTATAACTTTGTCAAAACTGAACCGATTTTCAAAAGGAAAGGCGTTTTAGTCGTGGCTCGATCTCAATAATTAAAGCGCATTCATAGTTGGAAATGTTTTTTTTATCGAAATTCATGTCAAAACTTTCCGAACCTATAAATATGTCAAAACTTTCCGAACCTATAACTTTGTCAAAACTGAACCGATTTTCAAAAGGAAAGGCGTTTTAGTCGTGGCTCGATCTCAATAATTAAACCGCATTCATAGTTGGAAATGTTTTTTTTTTCCAAATTTATGTTAAAACTTTCCGAACCTATAACTTTGTCAAAACTGAACCGATTTTCAAAAGGAAAGGCGTTTTAGTCGTGGCTCGATCTCAATAATTAAACCGCATTCATAGTTGGAATTTTTTTTTTTCCAAATTTATGTTAAAACTTTCAGAACCTATAACTTTGTCAAAACTTTCCGAATCTATAACTATGTCAAAACTTTCCGAACCTATAACTTTGTCAAAACTGCACCGATTTTCAAAAGGAAAGCCGTTTTAGTCGTGGCTCGATCTCAATAATTAAACCGCATTCATACTTGCAAATGTTTTTTTTTTTCGAAATTCATGTCAAAACTTTCCGAACCTATAAATATGTCAAAACTTTCAGAACCTATAACTTTGTCAAAACTGAACCGATTTTCAAAAGGAAAGGCGTTTTAGTCGTGGCTCGATCTCAATAATTAAACCGCATTCATAGTTGCAAATGTTTTTTTTTCGAAATTCATGTCAAAACTTTCCGAGCCTATAAATATGTCAAAATTTTCAGAACCTATAACTTTGTCAAAACTGAACCGATTTTCAAAAGGAAAGCCGTTTTAGTCGTGGCTCGATCTCAATAATTAAACCCAATTCATAGTTGGAAATGTTTTTTGTTTCGAAATTCGTGTCAAAACTTTCA
>JAWNNV010001290.1:0-14956 GCA_035044485.1 Scaptomyza reducta | reverse complement strand
AACTATGAATGCGGTTTAATTATTGAGATCGAGCCACGACTAAAACGCCTTTCCTTTTGAAAATCGGTTCAGTTTTGACAAAGTTATAGGTTCGGAAAGTTTTGACATATTTATAGGTTCGGAAAGTTTTGACATGAATTTCGAAAAAAAAAACATTTGCAACTATGAATGCGGTTTAATTATTGAGATCGAGCCACGACTAAAACGCCTTTCCTTTTGAAAATCGGTTCAGTTTTGACAAAGTTATAGGTTCGGAAAGTTTTGACATAGTTATAGGTTCGGAAAGTTTTGACAAAGTTACAGGTTCGGAAAGTTTTAACATGAATTTCGAAAAAAAAACATTTCCAACTATGAATGCGGTTTAATTATTGAGATCGAGCCACGACTAAAACGCCTTTCCTTTTGAAAATCGGTTCAGTTTTGACAAAGTTATAGGTTCTGAAAGTTTTGACATATTTATAGGTTCGGAAAGTTTTGACATGAATTTCGAAAAAAAAAAACATTTGCAACTATGAATGCGGTTTAATTATTGAGATCGAGCCACGACTAAAACGCCTTTCCTTTTGAAAATCGGTTCAGTTTTGACAAAGTTATAGGTTCGGAAAGTTTTGACATAGTTATAGGTTCGGAAAGTTTTGACAAAGTTATAGGTTCGGAAAGTTTTAACATGAATTTCGAAAAAAAAACATTTCCAACTATGAATGCGGTTTAATTATTGAGATCGAGCCACGACTAAAACGCCTTTCCTTTTGAAAATCGGTTCAGTTTTGACAAAGTTATAGGTTCTGAAAGTTTTGACATATTTATAGGTTCGGAAAGTTTTGACATGAATTTCGAAAAAAAAAACATTTGCAACTATGAATGCGGTTTAATTATTGAGATCGAGCCACGACTAAAACGCCTTTCCTTTTGAAAATCGGTTCAGTTTTGACAAAGTTATAGGTTCGGAAAGTTTTGACAAAGTTATAGGTTCGGAAAGTTTTGACAAAGTTATATGTTCGGAAAGTTTTAACATGAATTTCGAAAAAAAAACATTTCCAACTATGAATGCGGTTTAATTATTGAGATCGAGCCACGACTAAAACGCCTTTCCTTTTGAAAATCGGTTCAGTTTTGACAAAGTTATAGGTTCGGAAAGTTTTGACATAGTTATAGGTTCGGAAAGTTTTGACATGAATTTCGAAAAAAAAAAACATTTGCAACTATGAATGCGGTTTAATTATTGAGATCGAGCCACGACTAAAACGCCTTTCCTTTTGAAAATCGGTTCAGTTTTGACAAAGTTATAGGTTCGGAAAGTTTTGACATAGTTATAGGTTCGGAAAGTTTTGACAAAGTTATAGGTTCGGAAAGTTTTAACATAAATTTCGAAAAAAAAACATTTCCAACTATGAATGCGGTTTAATTATTGAGATCGAGCCACGACTAAAACGCCTTTCCTTTTGAAAATCGGTTCAGTTTTGACAAAGTTATAGGTTCGGAAAGTTTTGACATAGTTATAGGTTCGGAAAGTTTGGACAAAGTTATAGGTTCGGAAAGTTTTAACATGAATTTCGAAAAAAAAACATTTCCAACTATGAATGCGGTTTAATTATTGAGATCGAGCCACGACTAAAACGCCTTTCCTTTTGAAAATCGGTTCAGTTTTGACAAAGTTATAGGTTCGGAAAGTTTTGACATAGTTATAGGTTCGGAAAGTTTTGACAAAGTTATAGGTTCGGAAAGTTTTAACATGAATTTCGAAAAAAAAAACATTTCCAACTATGAATGCGGTTTAATTATTGAGATCGAGCCACGACTAAAACGCCTTTCCTTTTGAAAATCGGTTCAGTTTTGACAAAGTTATAGGTTCGGAAAGTTTTGACATAGGTATAGGTGTGGAAAGTTTGGACAAAGTTACAGGTTCGGAAAGTTTTGACATAGTTATAGGTTTGGAAAGTTTGGACAAAGTTACAGGTTCGGAAAGTTTTAACATGAATTTCGAAAAAAAAACATGTGGAACTATGAATGCGGTTTAATTATTGAGATCGAGCCACGACTAAAACGCCTTTCCTTTTGAAAATCGGTTCAGTTTTGACAAAGTTATAGGTTCTGAAAGTTTTGACATATTTATAGGTTCGGAAAGTTTTAACATGAATTTCGAAAAAAAAAACATTTCCAACTATGAATGCGGTTTAATTATTGAGATCGAGCCACGACTAAAACGCCTTTCCTTTTGAAAATCGGTTCAGTTTTGACAAAGTTATAGGTTCGGAAAGTTTTGACATAGTTATAGGTTCGGAAAGTTTTGACAAAGTTATAGGTTCGGAAAGTTTTAACATGAATTTCGAAAAAAAAAACATTTCCAACTATGAATGCGGTTTAATTATTGAGATCGAGCCACGACTAAAACGCCTTTCCTTTTGAAAATCAGTTCAGTTTTGACAAAGTTATAGGTTCTGAAAGTTTTGACATATTTATAGGTTCGGAAAGTTTAGACATGAATTTGGAAAAAAAAAAACATTTGCAACTATGAATGCGGTTTAATTATTGAGATCGAGCCACGACTAAAACGCCTTTCCTTTTGAAAATCGGTTCAGTTTTGACAAAGTTATAGGTTCGGAAAGTTTTGACATAGTTATAGGTTTGGAAAGTTTTGACAAAGTTACAGGTTCGGAAAGTTTTAACATAAATTTCGAAAAAAAAAACATTTCCAACTATGAATGCGGTTTAATTATTGAGATCGAGCCACGACTAAAACGCCTTTCCTTTTGAAAATCGGTTCAGTTTTGACAAAGTTATAGGTTCTGAAAGTTTTGACATATTTATAGGTTCGGAAAGTTTTGACATGAATTTCGAAAAAAAAAACATTTGCAACTATGAATGCGGTTTAATTATTGAGATCGAGCCACGACTAAAACGCCTTTCCTTTTGAAAATCGGTTCAGTTTTGACAAAGTTATAGGTTCGGAAAGTTTTGACATAGTTATAGGTTCGGAAAGTTTTGACAAAGTTATAGGTTCGGAAAGTTTTAACATAAATTTCGAAAAAAAAAACATTTCCAACTATGAATGCGGTTTAATTATTGAGATCGAGCCACGACTAAAACGCCTTTCCTTTTGAAAATCGGTTCAGTTTTGACAAAGTTATAGGTTCGGAAAGTTTTGACATAGTTATAGGTTCGGAAAGTTTGGACAAAGTTATAGGTTCGGAAAGTTTTAACATGAATTTCGAAAAAAAAAACATTTCCAACTATGAATGCGGTTTAATTATTGAGATCGAGCCACGACTAAAACGCCTTTCCTTTTGAAAATCGGTTCAGTTTTGACAAAGTTATAGGTTCGGAAAGTTTTGACATAGTTATAGGTTCGGAAAGTTTTAACATGAATTTCGAAAAAAAAAACATTTGCAACTATGAATGCGGTTTAATTATTGAGATCGAGCCACGACTAAAACGCCTTTCATTTTGAAAATCGGTTCAGTTTTGACAAAGTTATAGGTTCGGAAAGTTTTGACATAGTTATAGGTTTGGAAAGTTTTGACAAAGTTATAGGTTCGGAAAGTTTTAACATGAATTTCGAAAAAAAAAACATTTCCAACTATGAATGCGGTTTAATTATTGAGATCGAGCCACGACTAAAACGCCTTTCCTTTTGAAAATCGGTTCAGTTTTGACAAAGTTATAGGTTCGGAAAGTTTTGACATAGTTATAGGTTCGGAAAGTTTTGACAAAGTTATAGGTTCGGAAAGTTTTAACATGAATTTCGAAAAAAAAACATTTCCAACTATGAATGCGGTTTAATTATTGAGATCGAGCCACGACTAAAACGCCTTTCCTTTTGAAAATCGGTTCAGTTTTGACAAAGTTATAGGTTCTGAAAGTTTTGACATAGTTATAGGTTCGGAAAGTTTGACAAAGTTATAGGTTCGGAAAGTTTTAACATGAATTTCGAAAAAAAAAAACATTTCCAACTATGAATGCGGTTTAATTATTGAGATCGAGCCACGACTAAAACGCCTTTCCTTTTGAAAATCGGTTCAGTTTTGACAAAGTTATAGGTTCGGAAAGTTTTGACATAGTTATAGGTTCGGAAAGTTTTGACAAAGTTACAGGTTCGGAAAGTTTTAACATGAATTTCGAAAAAAAAAACATTTCCAACTATGAATGCGGTTTAATTATTGAGATCGAGCCACGACTAAAACGCCTTTCCTTTTGAAAATCGGTTCAGTTTTGACAAAGTTATAGGTTCGGAAAGTTTTGACATAGTTATAGGTTTGGAAAGTTTTGACAAAGTTATAGGTTCGGAAAGTTTTAACATGAATTTCGAAAAAAAAAACATTTGCAACTATGAATGCGGTTTAATTATTGAGATCGAGCCACGACTAAAACGCCTTTCCTTTTGAAAATCGGTTCAGTTTTGACAAAGTTATAGGTTCGGAAAGTTTTGACATAGTTATAGGTTCGGAAAGTTTTGACAAAGTTATATGTTCGGAAAGTTTTAACATATATTTCGAAAAAAAAACATTTCCAACAATGAATGCGGTTTAAATATTGAGATCGAGCCACGACTAAAACGCCTTTCCTTTTGAAAATCGGTTCAGTTTTGACAAAGGTATAGGTTCTGAAAGTTTTGACATATTTATAGGTTCGGAAAGTTTTGACATGAATTTCGAAAGAAAAAAAAACATTTGCAACTATGAATGCGGTTTAATTATTGAGATCGAGCCACGACTAAAACGCCTTTCCTTTTGAAAATCGGTTCAGTTTTGACAAAGTTATAGGTTCGGAAAGTTTTGACATAGTTATAGGTTTGGAAAGTTTGGACAAAGTTACAGGTTCGGAAAGTTGTAACATGAATTTCGAAAAAAAAAACATTTCCAACTATGAATGCGGTTTAATTATTGAGATCGAGCCACGACTAAAACGCCTTTCCTTTTGAAAATCGGTTCAGTTTTGACAAAGTTATAGGTTCTGAAAGATTTTGACATATTTATAGGTTCGGAAAGTTTTAACATGAATTTCGAAAAAAAAACATTTGCAACTATGAATGCGGTTTAATTATTGAGATCGAGCCACGACTAAAACGCCTTTCTTTTTGAAAATCGGTTCAGTTTTGACAAAGTTATAGGTTCGGAAAGTTTTGACATAGTTATAGGTTCGGAAAGTTTTGACAAAGTTATAGGCTCGGAAAGTTTTAACATAAATTTCGAAAAAAAAAACATTTCCAACAATGAATGCGGTTTAAATATTGAGATCGAGCCACGACTAAAACGCATTTCCTTTTGAAAATCGGTTCAGTTTTGACAAAGTTATAGGTTCGGAAAGTTTGGACAAAGTTACAGGTTCGGAAAGTTTTAACATGAATTTCGAAAAAAAAAAACATTTCCAACTATGAATGCGGTTTAATTATTGAGATCGAGCCACGACTAAAACGCCTTTCCTTTTGAAAATCGGTTCAGTTTTGACAAAGTTATAGGTTCGGAAAGTTTTGACATAGTTATAGGTTTGGAAAGTTTGGACAAAGTTACAGGTTCGGAAAGTTGTAACATGAATTTCGAAAAAAAAACATTTGCAACTATGAATGCGGTTTAATTATTGAGATCGAGCCACGACTAAAACGCCTTTCCTTTTGAAAATCGGTTCAGTTTTGACAAAGTTATAGGTTCTGAAAGATTTTGACATATTTATAGGTTCGGAAAGTTTTAACATGAATTTCGAAAAAAAAAACATTTGCAACTATGAATGCGGTTTAATTATTGAGATCGAGCCACGACTAAAACGCCTTTCTTTTTGAAAATCGGTTCAGTTTTGACAAAGTTATAGGTTCGGAAAGTTTTGACATAGTTATAGGTTCGGAAAGTTTTGACAAAGTTATAGGTTCGGAAAGTTTTAACATAAATTTCGAAAAAAAAAACATTTCCAACAATGAATGCGGTTTAAATATTGAGATCGAGCCACGACTAAAACGCATTTCCTTTTGAAAATCGGTTCAGTTTTGACAAAGTTATAGGTTCGGAAAGTTTGGACAAAGTTTACTAGGTTCGGAAAGTTTTAACATGAATTTCGAAAAAAAAAACATTTCCAACTATGAATGCGGTTTAATTATTGAGATCGAGCCACGACTAAAACGCCTTTCCTTTTGAAAATCGGTTCAGTTTTGACAAAGTTATAGGTTCGGAAAGTTTTGACATATTTATAGGTTCGGAAAGTTTTAACATGAATTTCGAAAAAAAAAACATTTGCAACTATGAATGCGGTTTAATTATTGAGATCGAGCCACGACTAAAACGCCTTTCCTTTTGAAAATCGGTTC
Organism: Scaptomyza reducta; assembly: GCA_035044485.1. Classification (NCBI taxonomy): domain Eukaryota; kingdom Metazoa; phylum Arthropoda; class Insecta; order Diptera; family Drosophilidae; genus Scaptomyza; species Scaptomyza reducta. Next base: position 8,664 of record JAWNNV010001290.1, on the reverse strand, counting down.
AGTTTTGACAAAGTTATAGGTTCGGAAAGTTTTGACATAGTTATAGGTTCGGAAAGTTTTGACAAAGTTATAGGTTCGGAAAGTTTTAACATGAATTTCGAAAAAAAAAACATTTGCAACTATGAATGCGGTTTAATTATTGAGATCGAGCCACGACTAAAACGCCTTTCCTTTTGAAAATCGGTTCAGTTTTGACAAAGTTATAGGTTCTGAAAGTTTTGACATAGTTATAGGTTCGGAAAGTTTGGACAAAGTTACAGGTTCGGAAAGTTTTAACATGAATTTCGAAAAAAAAAACATTTCCAACTATGAATGCGGTTTAATTATTGAGATCGAGCCACGACTAAAACGCCTTTCCTTTTGAAAATCGGTTCAGTTTTGACAAAGTTATAGGTTCTGAAAGTTTTGACATATTTATAGGTTCGGAAAGTTTTAACATGAATTTCGAAAAAAAAAACATTTCCAACTATGAATGCGGTTTAATTATTGAGATCGAGCCACGACTAAAACGCCTTTCCTTTTGAAAATCGGTTCAGTTTTGACAAAGTTATAGGTTCGGAAAGTTTTGACATAGTTATAGGTTCGGAAAGTTTTGACAAAGTTATAGGTTCGGAAAGTTTTAACATAAATTTCGAAAAAAAAAACATTTCCAACTATGAATGCGGTTTAATTATTGAGATCGAGCCACGACTAAAACGCCTTTCCTTTTGAAAATCGGTTCAGTTTTGACAAAGTTATAGGTTCGGAAAGTTTTGACATAGTTATAGGTTCGGAAAGTTTTGACAAAGTTACAGGTTCGGAAAGTTTTAACATGAATTTCGAAAAAAAAAACATTTCCAACTATGAATGCGGTTTAATTATTGAGATCGAGCCACGACTAAAACGCCTTTCCTTTTGAAAATCGGTTCAGTTTTGACAAAGTTATAGGTTCGGAAAGTTTTGACATAGTTATAGGTTCGGAAAGTTTTGACAAAGTTATAGGTTCGGAAAGTTTTAACATGAATTTCGAAAAAAAAACATTTCCAACTATGAATGCGGTTTAATTATTGAGATCGAGCCACGACTAAAACGCCTTTCCTTTTGAAAATCGGTTCAGTTTTGACAAAGTTATAGGTTCTGAAAGTTTTGACATATTTATAGGTTCGGAAAGTTTTAACATGAATTTCGAAAAAAAAACATTTCCAACTATGAATGCGGTTTAATTATTGAGATCGAGCCACGACTAAAACGCCTTTCCTTTTGAAAATCGGTTCAGTTTTGACAAAGTTATAGGTTCGGAAAGTTTTGACATAGTTATAGGTTCGGAAAGTTTGGACAAAGTTACAGGTTCGGAAAGTTTTAACATGAATTTCGAAAAAAAAACATTTCCAACTATGAATGCGGTTTAATTATTGAGATCGAGCCACGACTAAAACGCCTTTCCTTTTGAAAATCGGTTCAGTTTTGACAAAGTTATAGGTTCTGAAAGTTTTGACATGATTTATAGGTTCGGAAAGTTTTAACATGAATTTCGAAAAAAAAAACATTTGCAACTATGAATGCGGTTTAATTATTGAGATCGAGCCACGACTAAAACGCCTTTCCTTTTGAAAATCGGTTCAGTTTTGACAAAGTTATAGGTTCGGAAAGTTTTGACATAGTTATAGGTTCGGAAAGTTTTGACAAAGTTATAGGTTCGGAAAGTTTTAACATAAATTTCGAAAAAAAAACATTTCCAACTATGAATGCGGTTTAATTATTGAGATCGAGCCACGACTAAAACGCCTTTCCTTTTGAAAATCGGTTCAGTTTTGACAAAGTTATAGGTTCGGAAAGTTTTGACATAGTTATAGGTTTGGAAAGTTTTGACAAAGTTATAGGTTCGGAAAGTTTTAACATGAATTTCGAAAAAAAAAACATTTCCAACTATGAATGCGGTTTAATTATTGAGATCGAGCCACGACTAAAACGCCTTTCCTTTTGAAAATCGGTTCAGTTTTGACAAAGTTATAGGTTCGGAAAGTTTTGACATAGTTATAGGTTCGGAAAGTTTTGACAAAGTTATAGGTTCGGAAAGTTTTAACATAAATTCGAAAAAAAAACATTTCCAACTATGAATGCGGTTTAATTATTGAGATCGAGCCACGACTAAAACGCCTTTCCTTTTGAAAATCGGTTCAGTTTTGACAAAGTTATAGGTTCGGAAAGTTTTGACATAGTTATAGGTTCGGAAAGTTTTGACAAAGTTATAGGTTCGGAAAGTTTTAACATGAATTTCGAAAAAAAAAACATTTCCAACTATGAATGCGGTTTAATTATTGAGATCGAGCCACGACTAAAACGCCTTTCCTTTTGAAAATCGGTTCAGTTTTGACAAAGTTATAGGTTCGGAAAGTTTTGACATAGTTATAGGTTCGGAAAGTTTTGACAAAGTTATAGGTTCGGAAAGTTTTAACATGAATTTCGAAAAAAAAAACATTTCCAACTATGAATGCGGTTTAATTATTGAGATCGAGCCACGACTAAAACGCCTTTCCTTTTGAAAATCGGTTCAGTTTTGACAAAGTTATAGGTTCGGAAAGTTTTGACATATTTATAGGTTCGGAAAGTTTTAACATGAATTTCGAAAAAAAAAACATTTGCAACTATGAATGCGGTTTAATTATTGAGATCGAGCCACGACTAAAACGCCTTTCCTTTTGAAAATCGGTTCAGTTTTGACAAAGTTATAGGTTCGGAAAGTTTTGACATAGTTATAGGTTTGGAAAGTTTTGACAAAGTTATAGGTTCGGAAAGTTTTAACATAAATTTCGAAAAAAAAACATTTCCAACTATGAATGCGGTTTAAATATTGAGATCGAGCCACGACTAAAACGCCTTTCCTTTTGAAAATCGGTTCAGTTTTGACAAAGTTATAGGTTCTGAAAGTTTTGACATATTTATAGGTTCGGAAAGTTTTGACATGAATTTCGAAAAAAAAAACATTTGCAACTATGAATGCGGTTTAATTATTGAGATCGAGCCACGACTAAAACGCCTTTCCTTTTGAAAATCGGTTCAGTTTTGACAAAGTTATAGGTTCGGAAAGTTTTGACATAGTTATAGGTTCGGAAAGTTTTGACAAAGTTATAGGTTCGGAAAGTTTTAACATAAATTTCGAAAAAAAAAACATTTCCAACTATGAATGCGGTTTAATTATTGAGATCGAGCCACGACTAAAACGCCTTTCCTTTTGAAAATCGGTTCAGTTTTGACAAAGTTATAGGTTCGGAAAGTTTTGACATAGTTATAGGTTTGGAAAGTTTTGACAAAGTTATAGGTTCGGAAAGTTTTAACATGAATTTCGAAAAAAAAAACATTTGCAACTATGAATGCGGTTTAATTATTGAGATCGAGCCACGACTAAAACGCCTTTCCTTTTGAAAATCGGTTCAGTTTTGACAAAGTTATAGGTTCGGAAAGTTTTGACATAGTTATAGGTTCGGAAAGTTTTGACAAAGTTATAGGTTCGGAAAGTTTTAACATAAATTTCGAAAAAAAAACATTTCCAACTATGAATGCGGTTTAATTATTGAGATCGAGCCACGACTAAAACGCCTTTCCTTTTGAAAATCGGTTCAGTTTTGACAAAGTTATAGGTTCTGAAAGATTTTGACATATTTATAGGTTCGGAAAGTTTTAACATGAATTTCGAAAAAAAAACATTTCCAACTATGAATGCGGTTTAATAATTGAGATCGAGCCACGACTAAAACGCCTTTCCTTTTGAAAATCGGTTCAGTTTTGACAAAGTTATAGGTTCGGAAAGTTTTGACATAGTTATAGGTTTGGAAAGTTTGGACAAAGTTACAGGTTCGGAAAGTTTTAACATGAATTTCGAAAAAAAAAACATTTCTAACTATGAATGCGGTTTAATTATTGAGATCGAGCCACGACTAAAACGCCTTTCCTTTTGAAAATCGGTTCAGTTTTGACAAAGTTATAGGTTCGGAAAGTTTTGACATAGTTATAGGTTCGGAAAGTTTTGACAAAGTTATAGGTTCGGAAAGTTTTAACATAAATTTCGAAAAAAAAACATTTCCAACTATGAATGCGGTTTAAATATTGAGATCGAGCCACGACTAAAACGCCTTTCCTTTTGAAAATCGGTTCAGTTTTGTACAAAGTTATAGGTTCGGAAAGTTTTAACATGAATTTCGAAAAAAAAAAACATTTGCAACTATGAATGCGGTTTAATTATTGAGATCGAGCCACGACTAAAACGCCTTTCATTTTGAAAATCGGTTCAGTTTTGACAAAGTTATAGGTTCGGAAAGTTTTGACATAGTTATAGGTTTGGAAAGTTTTGACAAAGTTACAGGTTCGGAAAGTTTTAACATAAATTTCGAAAAAAAAAACATTTCCAACAATGAATGCGGTTTAAATATTGAGATCGAGCCACGACTAAAACGCCTTTCCTTTTGAAAATCGGTTCAGTTTTGACAAAGTTATAGGTTCTGAAAGTTTTGACATATTTATAGGTTCGGAAAGTTTTGACAAAGTTACAGGTTCGGAAAGTTTTAACATAAATTTCGAAAAAAAAAACATTTGCAACTATGAATGCGGTTTAATTATTGAGATCGAGCCACGACTAAAACGCCTTTCCTTTTGAAAATCGGTTCAGTTTTGACAAAGTTATAGAAAGTTTTGCAATTATAGGTTGGAAAGTTTTAACATAAATTTCGAAAAAAAAACATTTCCAACTATGAATGCGGTTTAATTATTGAGATCGAGCCACGACTAAAACGCCTTTCCTTTTGAAAATCGGTTCAGTTTTGACAAAGTTATAGGTTCGGAAAGTTTTGACATAGTTATAGGTTTGGAAAGTTTTGACATAGTTATAGGTTCGGAAAGTTTTAACATGAATTTCGAAAAAAAAAACATTTGCAACTATGAGTTTAATTATTGAGATCGAGCCACGACTAAAACGCCTTTCCTTTTGAAAATCGGTTCAGTTTTGACAAAGTTATAGGTTCGGAAAGTTTTGACATAGTTATAGGTTCGGAAAGTTTTGACAAAGTTATAGGTTCGGAAAGTTTTAACATAAATTTCGAAAAAAAAACATTTCCAAATATGAATGCGGTTTAATTATTGAGATCGAGGCACGACTATAACGCCTTTCCTTTTGAAAATCGGTTCAGTTTTGACAAAGTTATATGTTCTGAAAGATTTTGACATAGTTATAGGTTCGGAAAGTTTTGACATAGTTATAGGTTTGGAAAGTTTTGACATAGTTATAGGTTCGGAAAGTTTTGACAAAGTTATAGGTTCGGAAAGTTTTAACATAAATTTCGAAAAAAAAAACATTTCCAACAATGAATGCGGTTTAAATATTGAGATCGAGCCACTACTAAAACGCCTTTCCTTTTGAAAATCGGTTCAGTTTTGACAAAGTTATAGGTTCGGAAAGTTTTGACAAAGTTATAGGTTCGGAAAGTTTTAACATGAATTTCGAAAAAAAAAACATTTCCAACTATGAATGCGGTTTAATAATTGAGATCGAGCCACGACTAAAACGCCTTTCTTTTTGAAAATCGGTTCAGTTTTGACAAAGTTATAGGTTCGGAAAGTTTTGACATAGTTATAGGTTTGGAAAGATTGGACAAAGTTACAGGTTCGGAAAGTTTTAACATGAATTTCGAAAAAAAAAACATTTCTAACTATGAATGCGGTTTAATTATTGAGATCGAGCCACGACTAAAATGCCTTTCCTTTTAAAAATCGGTTCAGTTTTGACAAAGTTATAGGTTCGGAAAGTTTTGACATAGTTATAGGTTCGGAAAGTTTTGACAAAGTTATAGGTTCGGAAAGTTTTAACATAAATTTCGAAAAAAAAAACATTTCCAACTATGAATGCGGTTTAAATATTGAGATCGAGCCACGACTAAAACGCCTTTCCTTTTGAAAATCGGTTCAGTTTTGACAAAGTTATAGGTTCGGAAAGTTTTGACAAAGTTATAGGTTCGGAAAGTTTTAACATGAATTTCGAAAAAAAAAACATTTCCAACTATGAATGCGGTTTAAATATTGAGATCGAGCCACGACTAAAACGCCTTTCCTTTTGAAAATCGGTTCAGTTTTGACAAAGTTATAGGTTCGGAAAGTTTTGACATAGTTATAGGTTTGGAAAGATTGGACAAAGTTACAGGTTCGGAAAGTTTTAACATGAATTTCGAAAAAAAAAAACATTTGCAACTATGAATGCGGTTTAATTATTGAGATCGAGCCACGACTAAAACGCCTTTCCTTTTGAAAATCGGTTCAGTTTTGACAAAGTTATAGGTTCGGAAAGTTTTGACATAGTTATAGGTTCGGAAAGTTTTGACAAAGTTATAGGTTCGGAAAGTTTTAACATAAATTTCGAAAAAAAAACATTTCCAACTATGAATGCGGTTTAATTATTGAGATCGAGCCACGACTAAAACGCCTTTCCTTTTGAAAATCGGTTCAGTTTTGACAAAGTTATAGGTTTGGAAAGTTTTGACATAGTTATAAGTTTGGAAAGTTTTGACATATTTATAGGTTCGGAAAGTTTTAACATGAATTTCGAAAAAAAAAACATTTGCAACTATGAATGCTGTTTAAATATTGAGATCGAGCCACGACTAAAACGCCTTTCCTTTTGAAAATCGGTTCAGTTTTGACAAAGTTATAGGTTCGGAAAGTTTTGACATAGTTATAGGTTCGGAAAGTTTTGACAAAGTTATAGGTTCGGAAAGTTTTAACATAAATTTCGAAAAAAAAACATTTCCAAATATGAATGCGGTTTAATTATTGAGATCGAGGCACGACTAAAACGCCTTTCCTTTTGAAAATCGGTTCAGTTTTGACAAAGTTATAGGTTCTGAAAGATTTTGACATATTTATAGGTTCGGAAAGTTTTAACATGAATTTCGAAAAAAAAAACATTTCCAACTATGAATGCGGTTTAATAATTGAGATCGAGCCACGACTAAAACGCCTTTCTTTTTGAAAATCGGTTCAGTTTTGACAAAGTTATAGGTTCGGAAAGTTTTGACATAGTTATAGGTTTGGAAAGTTTGGACAAAGTTACAGGTTCGGAAAGTTTTAACATGAATTTCGAAAAAAAAAACATTTCTAACTATGAATGCGGTTTAATTATTGAGATCGAGCCACGACTAAAATGCCTTTCCTTTTAAAAATCGGTTCAGTTTTGACAAAGTTATAGGTTCGGAAAGTTTTGACATAGTTATAGGTTCGGAAAGTTTTGACAAAGTTATAGGTTCGGAAAGTTTTAACATAAATTTCGAAAAAAAAAACATTTCCAACTATGAATGCGGTTTAAATATTGAGATCGAGCCACGACTAAAACGCCTTTCCTTTTGAAAATCGGTTCAGTTTTTACAAAGTTATAGGTTCGGAAAGTTTTAACATGAATTTCGAAAAAAAAAAACATTTGCAACTATGAATGCGGTTTAATTATTGAGATCGAGCCACGACTAAAACGCCTTTCATTTTGAAAATCGGTTCAGTTTTGACAAAGTTATAGGTTCGGAAAGTTTTGACATAGTTATAGGTTTGGAAAGTTTTGACATAGTTATAGGTTCGGAAAGTTTTGACAAAGTTATAGGTTCGGAAAGTTTTAACATAAATTTCGAAAAAAAAACATTTCCAACAATGAATGCGGTTTAAATATTGAGATCGAGCCACTACTAAAACGCCTTTCCTTTTGAAAATCGGTTCAGTTTTGACAAAGTTATAGGTTCTGAAAGTTTTGACATATTTATAGGTTCGGAAAGTTTTGACATGAATTTCGAAAAAAAAAAACATTTGCAACTATGAATGCGGTTTAGTATTGAGATCGAGCCACGACTAAAACGCCTTTCCTTTTGAAAATCGGTTCAGTTTTGACAAAGTTATAGGTTCGGAAAGTTTTAACATAAATTTCGAAAAAAAAAACATTTCCAACTATGAATGCGGTTTAATTATTGAGATCGAGCCACGACTAAAACGCCTTTCCTTTGAAAATCGGTTCAGTTTTGACAAAGTTATAGGTTTGGAAAGTTTTGACATAGTTATAAGTTTGGAAAGTTTTGACATATTTATAGGTTTGGAAAGTTTTAACATGAATTTCGAAAAAAAAAACATTTGCAACTATGAGTTTAATTATTGAGATCGAGCCACGACTAAAACGCCTTTCCTTTTGAAAATCGGTTCAGTTTTGACAAAGTTATAGGTTCGGAAAGTTTTGACATAGTTATAGGTTCGGAAAGTTTTGACAAAGTTATAGGTTCGGAAAGTTTTAACATAAATTTCGAAAAAAAAACATTTCCAAATATGAATGCGGTTTAATTATTGAGATCGAGGCACGACTATAACGCCTTTCCTTTTGAAAATCGGTTCAGTTTTGACAAAGTTATAGGTTCTGAAAGATTTTGACATAGTTATAGGTTCGGAAAGTTTTGACATAGTTATAGGTTTGGAAAGTTTTGACATAGTTATAGGTTCGGAAAGTTTTGACAAAGTTATAGGTTCGGAAAGTTTTAACATAAATTTCGAAAAAAAAAACATTTCCAACAATGAATGCGGTTTAAATATTGAGATCGAGCCACTACTAAAACGCCTTTCCTTTTGAAAATCGGTTCAGTTTTGACAAAGTTATAGGTTCGGAAAGTTTTGACATAT
>JAWNNV010001287.1:0-38098 GCA_035044485.1 Scaptomyza reducta | reverse complement strand
ACGTATTGCTTTAAAACTGTTATCTATGCACTTTATCTTTATATGGCGAACATCTCAATGACTGATGTAGCGTAGATCTTAAAGCGCATGAGATTCCTGTGAAGTATCTGGTCTCCAATCTGGTTGATCATTTTTATACCCTTAACCCATTGAAAATGGGTAAAAAGGTATAATGGTTTTGTGCAAAAGTATGTAACAGGGAAAAGGAAGCATCTCCGACCCCATAAAGTATATATATTCTTGATCAGCATCAACAGCCGAGGCGATATAGCCATGTCCGTCTGTCCGTCTGACCGTCCGTCCGTCTGTCCGTCCGTATGTATGAACGCGTCGATCTCAGAGAATATAAGAGCTAGAGACTCCAGATTTGGTACATAAGCTCGCCTAATCCCTAGGCAGTACAAGTATGTTTTAAATTTTCGATAACTCTTCCCGTTTCCGATATACACATGTGATCGATAACAACAAAATCTTGAATTTAGACTATTTGATGCAGTTTGAAAGATTAGACTAAATAAAGACAATCTGTGAATCTGTTTTATTGAAATCGGTTGAGAAACCCTGGAGATATGGAGTATTGAAATTAAGATGGTATGCCCTATACGCGTATACATGCAGACACTCGCAGACTGTATGCGTAAATTATAGGGTTAAGGGTATAGTCTAGTCGGGATTTCTCGACTAGAGCCTTCTTACTTGTTTTTTTTACGGAGGGGTATTATCTTGCACTTTTCATTGTGTAGCATCGGCTGTGGCCTTTATCACTTTGCCCCGGGCGATCGATTTTTTTGTCTGTTTGTCTAATGTTTTCAGTTTGTGGGGGTATTATTTTGCACTTGTTCTTGTATAGAATCGCGGTTAAGGTTCAAAACTCCGCGTGGTCAAGCACTTGCGGGTTATTAATAATATTATATATTTTTATATTATATATATTATTAGTACATATTATTAATAAAACAACAACATTATATAATTTTAAAAGATTGAAAATAATCATTTCCATGAGTACGAATTATTGAGACTAAAATTGATAAACCTAAAGCTCCTTCACAAACTCTAAAAGTTAAAAATATTATTCTAAATTTTCTATTTTTTTCTAATTTTCATAATTTAATGTATTTAAATAAATAAATAATAAAAAAAAAAAAAATTAAAACAATAAATTCTTAACTTAATAATATAGAAAGCAAATGTTTACGATTAGAAACAAAACAAAATAATAAATAAAATAATTGGAAGACTTCAATATAAGATTATAATCATTAGTTTTAATAGTTTAATAAAAACATTGGTCTTGTAAATAAAAAATAAAATACAATCTTATAAAACTTCAAGAGAAAAGAATTTCTTTTTCATTAATCCCCAAAAAATAATATTTTATGTAAACTACCTCTTGATATTCTTCAATTAATTATTTATGAATGTAATGTAACGATCTGGCAACTCCGATCGTATGTCAAAGTTAATTTCATCATAGCATGTAATACAACACTTCGTTTTAGACCGCAAAATAAGTCGCGTCGTTGTTCTAATAAAAATCCAACATAAACTGCAGTGCTTCGTCTTCTTACTTGCTAACGCTGAAAAACTCACTAGTAAGGAAATTACAACAGGTTATGGGCCCAGTATAAGTAAATAAGAACACGTGAATAATAAATTGCGAAGCTGTGAAAAATGGCAGGCGCCTTTATTAAGATTGAGCCATTGTGTGCGGAGAACTACGACACGTGGAAACTGCAGATGCGTGCCATATTAGTGAAAAACGAACTATGGAAGTATGTTGATGGAACGAAGATTTTCCCTGAAAATGCGGCAGATCAAGCTGTATGGAAAACATATGATGAGAAGGCGCGCGCGGACATATTGTTGTCGATTAGCCCATCGGAGTTGGCTATAATCGAAGATTGTAATTCGGCGAAGGAATTCTGGTTGAAATTGCAGGAGACATTTCAATCAAAAGGGCCAGTGCGAAAAGCAAGCCTGCTAAAACGAGTGGCATTGTCGCGAATGAATGAAGGCGCTTGTGCGCGCCAACATATGAATGATTTTTTCGAGGCAGTGAAAAAATGGAAAGAAATTGGTGTCGTGATTGGAAATGAATTGTTAGTAATTTTATTGCTGTACAGCTTGCCTGCCTCTTGTGGAAGAGTCAGAAGCGCGTAAAAAAAAGAGGATCGCGAAGAACAAAATGCAATGTTCGCTAATCGTCGAAAAGACGTAAAGAGAAATAGCAAAGTAGAAAGAAGCGATAAAGTACAGTGCGAGGACAGAAAATGTTTCAGCTGCGGTAAGATTGGATATTTGACACGAAATTGTCAAATGAACACAAAGAAGAGTGAACAGAAAATGAACTGCAAAAATGAACAGACCAGTGCAGGTACAGCATAAAACGATAAGCTTTCGCTAAACGCGTTAGAGATGGCCTTTTATGCCGATGAAAAAAATGGTTTGTAGTGCCTCGATAGTGGTTGGATGGCACACATGAGTTCAGATAAGAGCATATTCACGGATATTGCAAAAGTCGAAAAGACTTTGCATTTGGCAAATAATAAGACCACACGGGTTAGTGGCATTGCTAATGTTAAAGTCGCAGTTAAGAAGCAGCAAAGAAGATTAAAGTACTTCTGTCAGATAACGCCACAGCAGAATGGCTTGGCAGAAAGAAAGAATCGTACCCTGGTCGACATGGCACGCTGTAGATGAAGCAATCTGGTGCGCCCCCATCCTTCTGGACAGAAGCAATAAATACAGCAAGTTACATCAGAAACAGATGTGTAACGCGGGGTCTATCTGGCGATATCCCCCAGAAGAATGCATAATGGTCGGCTACTCAACTACTTCGAAGGCATATCGAGTATATTTACCTGAAAAGCGTAAGGTAATAGTAAGCAAAGATGTCAAGTTTTTTAATGTTCCTGGTTTCAAAAGCAAGTACGCTTAGTTCTACGGCTGGGATCAGTGCTCAAACGGAGGTATTGGCATCAATATCAAGAGTAAACCTTGTGATGGATTTACCAGCGACGATAACTTGAGCGACCCAAGCAGAAGCCAGTTGAGCAGCAGCGTGGCAGAGGGCTTGGGCCTAAAATCGAGAGGACCGGCCAGCGTGCTAGAGCACGGAAAATATATCAAATACCGGCACAAGTCAACAGCAGCGACGAGCAGAGCAGCTCAATCGAGACATTCGAGGAATGGGAAATGGCATTGAAATGTGACAGATGATCCAACTACACTGAAAGAGGCGAAAAGCCCCGAGGACAGCGTCAGTTTGACAAAGGCAATCGAAGATGAATTTCTTTCGCATATACACAACGGAACATAGGAGATTGTGGGACGCCCTAAGGATCGGAAGATCATAGGTAGTAAAATGGTGTTTCGGACAAAAGACAATGGTACCGTTTCAGGAAAAAAGAAAGTGCGATTAGTCGCTAAAGGATACGCACAAAGGCCTGGAGAAGATTTTCATGAAACGTATTCACCTGTAGCTCGATTCACATCAGTCCGACTTTTGGTGGCCATGGCAGCGGAACTTGATATGGAGATACATCAAATGGACGTGGTCACAGCCTACCTAAATGGCGAACTCGAAGAGAGCGTATATATGGAGGTACCAGAGAGCTTCAATGATTTCATGGAAAAGATAGTGTTTGGTTACGCATGTCTCCTCACCAAACAACTACTAAAGTAGTTTCGCTCTTAAATATTTAACCGTATGATAAGTTATGCTCTGCGCAGCATAAGAGCAAGTCTAACGTAACTACAATAACTTTGTTTTGCATATGAGAGGGAGAGAGAGTAAGACTGCCCGATGGGGAGCAACAGCCGCTGCAATTCGGCAGCTAATCAGTCGTTAGTTGATCGTCAAAGGTTTTTGTTTGATTTCAAGAGCAAGAGTAGCTGCAATTCGGCAGCTAATCGGTTCTATTTTTAGCAACAGCAACAGCAGCTGCAATTCGGCAGCTGATAAGTTGTGTTAGATCGATCGGAATAAAAAGTCGCGGCGCGGTATTCGACATCGCTTGTCAATTAGTGTAATTAAAGCTGCAATTCGGCAGCTAATAAGTTCAATTCGGAGCTTATTATTAACAATTATAACTCGTTTAAGTTTGGCCACGAAGGCAAATAAACTATATTTATATTAATGCAAATTTCGTGCATTTTTATTTTATTTTGAAAAACTCGATAGCTATTGAAAAAGCTCAATAGCTCAACAGATAGAATCGGGCAAATCAATTGGAACAAACCAGAATTCACCTCGAGCAGAGTACTCGCAGACAATAGCGGAAATGCGTACGGCGCTGTCATCAATAAGAAGGCCTGTTTGTTTATTGAAGAAGGCACTATATGGATTACGCCAGTCCAGTTTGCGCTGGTATTGTAGACTCACGACGAAGCTACAAGAGGTTGGGCACTAAGCAGGACCCATGGCTGTTCGTCAAACTGCAGGAGAAGAAGATTCTCCTAGTATCCATATATGTAGATGATTTGCTGTTGGCGTCAAATCAGCAGACCAAAGAAGTCCTCGGAGAAGCATTTGAGATGAAAACTCTCGGCAAAGTGAAAACCTGTCTGGGCATAGAATTCAAGCAGGACCTGAAAGAGCACCGGGTATTCCTTGCACAGTAAACGTACATTGAAACCCTGTTGCAAGCCGGCATTAACACCCATTGCAGCTAAATGTACTTTGAAGCGACCAGAAGACATCGATGAAACCGAAATGAGAAGGTACCCCTATCAGAATTAAATCGACTGTCTTATGTTTCTTTCAGATATACGCCGTAAATTTCATGAGTCAGTTTAACTCATGTTACAATGACGAACACTGGAAGACGGCGAAGCTTATTCTTCGGTATCTAAGCGGTACCAATCAACTCGGCTATTATTCAAACGAACAGGTGAATGTCAGTACGGAGTTGTCGATGCTGATTGGGGCGCAAATTTGACTGACAAGCGATCATATTCTGAACAGGCGTTTATGTTAACAGGTGCCGCTATAAGTTGGTAGGCACGGAGACAACGCACCGTCGCTTTGTGAAGCACAGAGTCTGAATATTTGGCAATGAGCGAAACAACCAAGGAGGCCTAATACTTAAAGGCTATACTAAATCGAATTGGCAGAAGATGTGATTCGGTTCAGCTCCTGAACGACAACCAAAGTGCTCAAAAACTGGTTAAAGGTTTTGGTTTTCATCCACGCACAAACATATCGATGTGCGTCACCACTTCATCCGGCAGAAGCACCAGAGATGCGACATCCGAGTTGACTATATGCAGACCGAGCAAATGCCAGCAGATGTACTAACGAAGGGTCTAAGCAGTGCCAAGCATTACGGTTGCATCTATTCATTGGGCGTCACCAGTATTTAAGATCATCACGATTGTTACTTTGAGAGGGCGTGTTGAAAATGTTACTATAATACAATGTGACAATCTGGCAGCTCTATGAATGTAATGTAACGATCTGGCACCTCTGATCGTATGTCAAAGTTAATTTCATCATAGCATGTAATACTTCACTTCGTTTTAGACTGTAAAATAAGTCGCGTCGTTGTTCTAATAAAAATCCAACATAAACTGCAGTGCATCGTCTTCTTACTTACTAACGCTGAAAAAAAAAAAACTAACTAGTAAGGAAATTAAAACACACTGGTTGGAAAAAAGAAAAAGTCACACTAAAAAGGTATATTAAGTTAATAAAAAATAATAATAAAATAAAAATAACCTAGAATACGTTAGAGAACAAAAAAAAATTGTGTGTAACTTTAAGCGTGATCGGAAGAACCAAAACGTCAGGATGGCCGAGTTGTAGCAGGCCACCTAATACACTACTCTAGCAGACCCACCACTAACACTCTAACCAATAACGTTATACTCACGAAGGTTTTGTAACGTGCACGACAGTACTGTCTAGGCTATTCACTGTCTACTATGTTCTTACGGCCGTGCTAAGGGAAATTGAAGTGGGGTCATTGGAATAGCCATGTTTCTAGACACGTTTCACAATAATAAAAGTCGTAGACAGTATGGGAAATGGGAGGACATGTAGATTGTGAAGAACTTGGTGAGGATGTTCTTCTTTATACCCTCCCGACCTGTAGAATTGAAGGAATCTGTGTAATTCTGCCCTATAAATTTTAGTGCGTGTGATCGATTAGGTGCCCAATTTATAACAGTTTAATTTAATTTCTTGAACATTTTCTTTACTTGCAATAAGTTCGTGGATGCCTTCATGGCTTAATACTAACTTCATGCTTTTGTTCTTATTAATCTATATACGTTATTTCTAATTATAATTTTTAATCACAATCATTACCAATTTTAGTTAGTGGAGATTTATTCTATTATGCGTGTTTGTTTGGTGTGTCTTAGTTTTTTTCTGGTTCTTTCTTTGTTTTATTTATTTAAATCTTTACTAGTTTTGGGATACCATCGTTAATTCTCGGCTGGGCCGTACTTACGCTTGTTCCATCGATGTCAGCAGGCCTGATGACGACGAGGTATGTGTAGGTGTATATTGATGTGTGTGTAAAAAAAAGAAACACCACAGCGAACATAGCTTAAAAATATAAAGTTCATACAAATTATAAGTAGGAATTACCACTATTTAATCCAAATTCAAAATTTCAAACTTATCCCTTTGATAAAATATTGCAAGACACTCCTTGCGAACCATTGAGATGATTCTGCCTCGTTAGCGTTACTAACTAATGCTACTAAATCTTCAGCGCTACGGACCACTGCCATTACTACTAAGTTTAGCTACCAAAAAAAAATACGAAATAAGCGATACGATAAAAGCGATACGATATAAGCGATAGGATATAAACGATACGATATATGCGATACGATATATGCGATACGATATAGCCGATACGATATAAGCGATACTATATAAACTTTAATCTTTTAGGACTTATCCATACTCTTTCACATGCAATAACATAATAATATATATACTACATATCTATACTACATATCTACATATCTTAAACGGGTCTAATTTAAAAACTGGGAATGAATATCAAATTCAAAATTAAAGATGAACATGTGTAATCTTTGCTAAAATTATCTGTAGACTTTGCTCCACGTTGGGCGCAAAAAAATTTAGGTAGCCTATGCCACAATTTTCTGTAGACTTTACGCCACGTCTGGACAACAAAAATGTACAGAATCTAGCCAACGTCTGCATGTACTGACCAGATGTTAACGGATTGGTCAATCGCATTCGTCCAGTGAGTCGAAGGAGGTATAGCGGAGTGGGACCCTATATTACCGTAGCTCTTTCGGGGTGGGGTGGGTTTTGCTAATTCCTTGACTCTTGCTTACAAAATTTTATGAAGGATCCCTTCGGAAACTAAAGAAAAAAATTCGCAAAATATCGTCAACAAAATAAAGAAAAGAAAACAAAACGAGGCAGCTAGACGAGCTGTAACTCACAGACCGATATGCTTAAAAAAGAATGGGTGACTTCTCTTATTAACTGGCTTTGACGGTGTCTGAAGTGGGTAGTTCACAACCGCCTTCTATACCCTACCCAACCATGGGATATTTTTAAAGTCCACCAAAAACAATTAGGCTACTACTGTTATGTTACCATGTCAATAGGACTAAATCAATTTAGTCGTGCATACTTGAAAAATAGAAGAATAACAAATTCAGTTTCATTATACTCATAATAGATTCTAAATTTATTTAACAAAGATTTCTCGGTCAGCCAAATGTTTTTGTGTTTTTTTTTTTAAATTGTGATTTTCTGCAAACTTATTGTTTTTTTTTTTCTTTTGCTCTTTACTTGTTCTGTAATTAGTTTTATTAAAAAAATTAATTGGTTTGCTCTAATTGTAATTTAATTCAAGGTGACCAACATATACAGCTGTGATTAGAATATATATGCATATAGAATAAAGAGACTGAAGATATAAAAGACATACATAGGTGTGCACTACATACAGATTAAGAGAGGACTACTTGGGTAATCTAAGAGGGGATCGTTTTCTCTTTGCTAGTATAATTATGCACTGCACTCATTAACTATATTAACACCTTTAGATCTATGAACTAATACCTTTTTTAATCGTAAAAGTCGTTGTATATATATTTTTTAAGTGTTGATCTTCCTGGGTTGTTGCCTTCTCCTTGGATACGAACAAAAGAAGCTGCTCCGGGGCTTTTATTGACTGAGCAGGCCATGCAAGGGCGAAGAGCACGAAAATTGCGCTTGTCAGTACTACGATTGAGGGCGGGGATGCACTGAACGAAATTCGGGACGGGATTAATAATTGAATAGACCGGCAATGCTAGACCTGCGTTGATAAACGCATGGTGATGTGGATGCATCTTTAAGGTTAAGGACACTTATAGGTCATGGCAATTAGCTCATGTCGTGCACGTGTTCTGGTTAGCAGACTGAACAAAAGAGAAGAGAGCGATGCACTTTTTATAGTCGTTCTTTCCAGAGCTTTCTATTGGAGAGTATGAAGTTAGCTGTGATTAAACTCCTAAGCTCTGGAAGCAATCTCACTACTGAGAGAAAAAGAGCATTGCAGCATCAAAACTGTTATTTATGCATTTTATCGCAGGCGACAGATTTGTCAAGACAAATTGCGATAAAACTTTCAATTATAAAAATAACAAACGTTACAACTTGCTCATCACTAATTCTCGTATTTGCCTTACACATGCGATTTTATGTAATTGCATAGATATAATTTCGTCTGACTGCTTGGCACAGCTTAATCGTGCTTACTCTTGCGTTTTGCCACACATCAGGTACTGTTGCGCATTAATAATTGAAGTTAAACAAATACAAACGCATACGCTCATAATATAATTGTGTAAAATTGTTAAACCTGAATAAACTATTGAAAGAAAATAATGTAAAGTTATCGTGTTTTACATTTAGTAAAATAGTCACACAACTTGCTGAACCATTTCGAACATAGGTGAACACAAAAAAGTGTCTACTACTCGTTTTCGTCTCCGTCTAGCCGCCAGCATTCTTGCTTGAAAACGATGCAGCTGGTGTATGGTCGCTGGTATCTGCAAACGCTCAACAATTTAGTGGTTGAGCTGCGCTAGAACTTCCTGTAACGCAGCGGTCAATGACTCTAACTTGCCGTTAATTTCGTCTGCATTTCACTTTTCAGTTGTTTCGCAAACAACATCCATAAGTGTATATTCGACAGTGCTGATTGCGTGAGTCAATCGTGACTTGCAATTAAAATGTCTATGAACGACTATAATTCAAACCCGGATCCTCCCTCTGACTTAGACTTTTACAAGGCAAAGGCAGACTCAGTGACTTGGCAACTTAGTGTAGTAAACGCGATCAGCTTCTGCATTTCGATGAAGCTGAGTTGCAGGCTCGACTACATTTAATCAGCGCGAATTATACCAACTCCGCACGAGGTGACATCAAAGCTTTCTCGCGAACTCACCAATCTGCGTAAGACTATTATCCATTCAACAACCATTCGGCATATTCCGGACGAGCCAAATGTTAGTTCAAGAGGCGCAGCTCGTATCTCTAGATTGCTGTAATTTGAACTTCCGCGTTTAGGCGTAGTCCAAAATGCGGAATTAACTAAAGTGGAGAAGTTTCACCATCTTCGATCATGCCTGACAGCGTTGGAAGCGATTCGCGCTTTCGAAACAACGGAAGATAATTATGACAAAGTCATGAAATTGTTGCATTTTCAGGCACAAGTAGGGTCCATATTTGATTTGAAAAAGTCTCGGCGAGCAGTCTGCGTCAATTGAGTGACAGTATGAATTCGCATCTACGCAGGTTGAACGTAGTGGCATTTGCTCAGGACACTTCAGATGGTTTGCTAATTCACCTGATCACATCCAAATTGGATCATGAGCCACGCAGGGAAAGTGAGAGGAAACAGTGCCCCTGAAAGGTCTACCGAAATGAACCGACATGGAGGAGAAGAGATGCCACATGATGGAAAATTTGGAATTTGCATATTGTACAAACTCGCAACACACTAATAATTAACAAAATTTAATTTTGTGTGATTTGTAAATTTCGCGCTGTAGATTCAACATTGCAGCTCAGCTTTGTCACCACTCGATTCGCTAACCAGCTTCAGTTGGAGCTACGCCGCTCAAATATCGCAGTATAAGGCATAGGCGAATCTTCTATCTCGCTCAACAAAGCAGCTGATATTGTTGCGCAATCGGTTAATGGCTCATATCAGGGATCATTTTCTGCAGTCGTAATGCAGAAGATAACTGATTATCAGCCACACATTGATATGAATACAACCGGTTGGAAAATACCCAACAACCTCCACCTCGCTGACCCGCTCTTTTACAAGGGTCAAAGGATCGATATGCTACTTGGCGCTGGCATATTTTTCGACTTGCTTTGCGTTGGGCAAGTTCGACTTGCAAATCACTTGCCCACACTCCAGAAGACTAAATTGGGCTGGTTAGTATCTGGATGCTGTGCTGCTCCCACACATTCATCATTAGCTGCAGCTATCAAGCTTTCAGATTCGCATTTGGAACCAGAACCGTTGTACGATTTAGTGAAGCAGTTCTGGGAAATATACAATTGTTGCGGCGCTGCAAATACGCCGTCGGAGGAGCATGCTCTTTGTGAGAAGTTATTTCTCCGCAACTTTTCGCGTCTGGAAACAGGAGAGTACTCTGTTCGGCTCCCAGCCAAGGACCGCTTGGATGCTCTTGGGAACTCGTACAATCTAGCCCTACGTCGGTTCAATGTACTGGAATCGAAGCTGGCGAAAAATGCATCGTTAAGGTCGCCGTATGTTGCATTCATGCAGGAATCCATTGATTTGAAGCACATGACCCTAGGCTCCAAGCAATCTGCTGTACCGCAATATTTTTTGCCTCATCAGTGCGT
Organism: Scaptomyza reducta; assembly: GCA_035044485.1. Classification (NCBI taxonomy): domain Eukaryota; kingdom Metazoa; phylum Arthropoda; class Insecta; order Diptera; family Drosophilidae; genus Scaptomyza; species Scaptomyza reducta. The sequence goes on along the minus strand of JAWNNV010001287.1, from coordinate 27,222 downwards.
GCAGAAGCTTGACAGTACTACAGCCAAATTGCGAGTCGTTTTTGAAGGCTCCGCAAAAACCACATCTGGTCTCTCCCTAAACGATTTATTGTTCGCAGGACTATGTATACAACCGAAAATATTCACAACATTACTTCGATTTCGATTTTATAAGATTGCCTTATGCGGGGATATATTCAAGATGTATGGTTGTGTTCGGGTGTCTCATCCAGACCAATATCTTCAATGCATTTTATGGCGGAACAACGCGAGCGATGAAGTACAGGTACACCTTAAACACTGTTACATACGGAACAAAGCCTGCGGCATTTTTAGCTATTCGAGCTATGCAACAGCTTTCGTACGACGAAGAAAACTCGCTGCCCCTTGCGTCAAGGATTATTCGTAGGGATTTTTACGTCGACGATTTAATTATTGGAGGCGATAGTATTAAGGAAGTTGTGAAAATTCGTCAGCAGGTCAAGGAGCTGGTTCGTATAGGGAACTTTCCCATACGCAAATGGTGTTCAAATGATGAAGCCGCGCTGGACGGCGAGCTGAAAGCGGACTGCGAAAAAATGGTAAAGTTCGACGATGGAACCGATGTCAAGAAGGCCCTGGGTTTGGCTTGGGACACTAACTCCGATCATCTTCTATTCAGTCCGTCGCATACTCTCTCACACAGAATTGTAACCAAGCGTACAATACTAGCCAATAATAATAATATCTCCCATAATTACAAAATTGAAAATAGTCTTACAGACACTGTGGAAGGAAAAACTCAATTGGGACGAAGCCCTTCCTCAGTATCTCCACTCTGCTTGGATTGAGCACATCTCCCAAATACCAGTAGCTGGTACGCTCAAATTCCCTCGACATATTTTGCAGCCACACGCATCATGGGAAATACATGCGTTCTGTGATGCAAGCCTAGTTGCATACAGCACCTGTGTTTACGTGCGATCAGAAGCGCAGGGTGCCTACTCTTCGCATCTTCTCTGCTCTAAGTCACGAGTTGCACCACTAAAAACGCTTACAATTCCCAAGCTGGAACTAGCCGCCGCACACCTACTATCGGAGCTCGTCTCTAGCATCGCTGAACTCCACTATTGCGCACTCTTGGATTCGACAAGCTCCATCTGAATTTAATATTTTTGTATCCAACAGAATCTCTCAAATTCAGGAACGCACTAAGGGGATGATTTGGAGCCACGTTCCTACGCACTTGAACCCAGCCGACATATTGTCACGTGGCTACGGAGCACGCGACCTTTTGGGTTCGAATCTATGGCGTGAAGGGCCGGCTATTCTACGCTCATCTAATGCTGATTGCCCGCAAGAAATTCCTACCAGCTCAGACATACCCGAGCATCGTCGTCATGTCTTAATCCAAACAGACAAGCTTGACATAACACTCAGATGCAAGTACCAAAACTCGGTTGGCAAAATGCAACGATTCTTTGGATATATACATCGGTTTGCTGAGCTGAAGACGAAGGATCAAGTTCGTTCCAAGGGCCCACTGACAGTCAACGACGTACTTAGAGGAATGCAAATAATTCATTTCGCCGAAGAGCACAACGATCTGCTCAAAGGGAAGAAGGTATCGTCAAAATCGAAGCTTATTTCGTTAAATCCAATTTGGGGCACATTCTTGCACAGTGGACCAAAAAGCTTGCTGGCCGCACTCCGACAACGAAAAACTGTGACAACAGTCAGTCAGAAAATGCATCCGTTTCTTTCGTATGAAGCCCAAGATGATCGAGTACATTATAGCTCCGTTACCAGCCAATCGAGTGCAACCAGGCCGCCCATTCTGCACAACCGGAGTAGATTTTTGTGGACCATTCCTGGTCAAGTCTGAAGTCAGGAACAGACCACCCACAAAATGCTACATATCCGTATTCGTTTGCTTTTCCACCAAGGCATTACATCTGGAATTGGTGGAGGATTTGTCAACCGCATCCTTTATCGCTGCACTAAGGCGATTCATCGGCATCAGAGGCAAACCGATTTCAATCTGGTCTGACAATGCAACTAACTTCGTTGGAGCGCGGAATGAGCTGAGAGAGTTGAGGCTGCTTTTTTCAAGCGACCCTCATATAAAGGAGCTTTTGGACTTCTGCCTGTTGATTTCAATCAACTGGAACTTTATTCCGCCTCGGTCTCCTCATTTTGGTGGTTTGTGGGAGGCGGCAGTCAAATCCGCAAAGCACCATTTCTAACGCGTCGTTGGAAAATCTGTTCTCACATTAAACGAACTTCGTACCCTCGTATGCGAAATTTCAGCAATGTTAAACTCACGACCTCTTTGTCCAATTTCAGAAAATCCAGGCGACTTAGAAGTTCTTACTGGTCACTTCTTGATTGGAGCCCCAATCGAAGAACCCGACATAGCGCATATCGATATCAATCGCCTAAGTCGATGGCAGCGCGTCAGTCAAATGCAGCAGACATTCTGGCGCAAATGGAGCACCAGCTACCTATCGCTACTTCAGGAACGTTCAAAGTGGCGTTCATCGATGCCTAACCTGATGGACAACTCAATCATTGTCCTGAAGGACGAAAACGTGCCACCCCTTCAATGGCGTCATGGCCAAGTCAAGAGCACGATTACTGGACCAGACGGCGTATCCCGTGTTGCAATCATCAAAACTGCAGCTGGCACCGTCAAAAGAGCCATTAGCAAGATCACTGTGCTGCCCCTTGAGACCAAATCGGATAAAACCCTCGCACTTCCAACGGGGGGAGCATGTCGGAGGCAGCAGCAGCTAAACAATAATTTAATAATTTAAGCTTAATATATAATGAAAAGCTAACGTGGTTGATAAGTAGTTCACAATTGACTCAGCACTAATTGTCATATTTGCTTTGCACATTCGTTTGCATTTAATTGCATAGATAAGCTTTCGTCCGACTGTTTTGCAAAGCTTAATCTTCTTCATCTATCACTTTTTACCTCTCGTCTGCTACGATTGCGCGCTAGCATAAAAATTGTCAAGCGCATAGTTAAAGTAAAACATACAAATACATACGCTCGTAATATAATTGTAAATAGTTAAAAGTTAAACATACGCATAAACTAATTATTCAAAATTGTAAATTGTGAATAAACCATTGAAAGAAATTGGTGACTCCGACGTGATTTATTTAACATTCTTTCATGGTGTTGTGTTATGTTGATTTATTCTACATTGTTGTGTCGTTCTTGAAGTGTAAAGGTGAAAAATTATAAACTATTGTGTTAATAATTATTCTAAGCGTCTTTTGCATAATTCGATGCAAAGACCACAAAAGCTCTCGCACCCAAACACACACACACACACACAAATTCGAACAATTCGATCTCGCTTTAACTACGCGCGTGTACTCTTTTTCGTCTCCGCCTGTCCGCCCGCATTCTTGCATTCGCGCATGCTTGTAAACGGTGCAGCCGTTCTCTTATCGTTAAACGCTCAACAATTTAGTGGTTGAGCTGCACTAAAACTTTCGATAACGCAGCGGTCAGTTACTTATACTTGCCGTTAATATAGTCTGCATTTTGCTTGTCAGTTGTTTCGCAAACAACATCCATAAGTGTATATTCGACAGTGCTGATCGCGTGAGTCAATCGTGACTTGCAACTAAAATGTCTATGAATGACTATAATTCAAACCCGGATCCTCCCTCTGACTTAGACTTTTACAAGGCAAAGGCAGACTCAGTGACTTGGCAACTTAGTGTAGTAAACGCGATCATCTTCTGCATTTCGATGAGATAAGAACAATGAGAATGTAAACCATTTTTCGTAAAGCAATGTTGCAATTAAAGGATAAGCATATTCAATGCAAAATATTGGAGGACTTATAAGTTAGGAAATAGCGTAACACAGATTGCACTCCTTAGTAATTTCTTCAAGCTAAACTAAACTAATAACAAAATGTTTCAAAAAAATTTTGCTTAAATAAAGTAGAATATCTGTGTCGTGGAAGAATTTAGTTTTCAAATTATCCTCCATAAGATTGAAAATGTGAATAAATTACCTGTACCGAGGACGCGCATGAAGCTAAGAAGAGTTCTCAGAATGTCAGTTTTATCTTCCAGTATTCGTCAGTATTTCTTAGGTTTACAAATAAAAATTAAAATAGTCAGTAGTCGATCCTGGAGAAAAACTTCGTGGTAACCGCACACATTGTTTTTGTTCGACAAAATCTCAAATATCGGTAGTTTCGATAGTGTTTCGATTGGTTTTCACTTTCACTAAGTATAAATAAATATCTTTATAGTAATATATTGTACAATTTCAATGAAAGTCTTCAGTTACATGTACGTTGTTTATTTTGTGTTTCCAACATTTTTACAGCCGCCAATACCTGCAACGGAGGATACCGACCCATTTGAAATGATTTGTGATGATGCCCAAATTGCAGAATGGAATAACCAAGGATTGCCTAGTGATCGAATGTCTGCAGAGAATGCAGCAATTTTGGTTCAATCCCAGCGATATCCACTTATGATTGATCCGCAACTGTAAGTTTGAAAAATTCTTCTCGTATCTTATGGTTATATACATAACATAATAATGAATATAATAGACAGGGAATAAAATGGGTAAAATCGAAATATGGTGCTGGTCTTGTGGTCTTGCGCCTTACACAACGAGGCTATCTTGATTTGGTAGAACGAGCAGTTACCCACGGGAATCCACTTCTCATAGAGAATATTGGGGAGAATGTTGATGCGGTTTTAAACCCACTACTTGGTCGCCAGCTGATTAAAAAAGGCACAATTTTGAAGATCGGTGACCGTGAAATTGACTTCAATCCAAACTTTCGTCTAATTTTGCACACTAAGCTAGCCAATCCACACTATAAACCAGAAATGCAAGCTCAGACTACTTTAATAAATTTTACAGTAACTCGTGATGGTTTAGAGGATCAGTTGTTAGCTGAGGTGGTTAAGGTTGAAAGACCAGATTTAGAATCAATGCGTACTCGTCTCACTCAGCAACAAAATCATTTTAAAATAACGTTAAAACTTTTGGAAGATGATCTGTTAGCACGATTGTCATCTGCTGGTGATAACGTCCTTGAAGATATAACCTTGGTTATGAATCTAGAAAAAACGAAAAAAACAGCGGACGAAATTGAAGTGAAGGTGGCTGAGGCGAAGATTACAGGTGTTCAAATCGACTCTGCGCGTGAAGCATACAGACCTGCTGCCGAACGTGCCTCTATTATATATTTCATACTTAATGATTTATTTAAAATAAATCCAATATATCAGTTCTCATTAAAAGCATTTACAGTAGTATTTAATAATGCCATTATCAACTCAATTCCAGCAGAAAAACTTAAGGATCGTGTTGATAATCTAATGGAATCTATCACATACAGTAGCTATATTTACACATCTCGTGGACTATTTGAGCAGGATAAACTTATTTTTGCATCCCAAATGTGTTTGCAAATTTTACTAAATATTAATGAAGTCGAACCTACTGAACTAGATTTTCTGCTTCGTTTTCCATATATGCCTAATCAAACATCGAACTTATCTTGGCTTTCTCATATAGGGTGGGGTGGCATACGTGCACTGAATAATTTGGCAGCCTTTAGAGGCCTCGAAAAAGATATAGAAGGATCGCACAGGACATGGATGAAATTCGTTGATTCAGAGAGCCCAGAAAATGAAAAATTACCTGGTGAATGGAAAGCAAAATCCGCCATTCAAAGGCTTTGTATTATGCGGTGCATTCGTCCTGATCGCATGTCATACGCAATGAAAGGTTTTATTGTCGAAAAATTGGGCTCGAAGTATATTGACGCAAGGTCAATGGAGTTTTCTAAAACTTTTAAGGAATCCAGTCCCGAAACTCACATATTCTTTGTTTTATCACCAGGTGTTGATCCACTTAAGGATGTGGAAAAAATTGGAAAAGTGTTGGGGTACAGCTTTGATCATGAGAACTTTCATAGTGTATCATTGGGTCAAGGACAGGAAATTATTGCAGAAAAGGCTATTGAGACAGCATCACAACAAGGTCATTGGGTTATCCTGCAAAATATTCACCTTGTTTCAAAATGGCTACCAAGTCTCGAAAAAAAAATTGAAGCCTCTCTAGTTAATGTAAACTTAAAGTACAGACTTTTTTTGAGTGCTGAGCCTGCATCAGATCCCTTAATGCACATTTTGCCTCAGGGAATACTGGAGTCAGCTATTAAAATAACCAACGAACCGCCGACGGGAATGATGGCGAACATACATAAGGCTCTCGATAACTTCAGCGATGAAACACTTGAGATGTGCTCAAAGGAAACAGAATTTAAAGCGATTCTCTTTTCACTATGTTATTTTCATGCTGTCGTGGCGGAGCGTCGTAAATTTGGACCACAAGGCTGGAATAGATCATATCCCTTCAATGTAGGTGATCTCACAATTTCAGTTTATGTTTTGTTTAACTACTTGGAGGCAAACACTCGAGTCCCCTGGGAAGATTTACGTTATTTGTTTGGAGAGATAATGTATGGTGGCCATATAACGGATGACTGGGACCGACGTTTATGTCGTACGTATTTGGAAGAATTTATGCAAGCGGAGCTTATAGATGGTGACCTAGAGTTTTGCCCAGGCTTTCCAGCACCAGGTATTCTGAAATATGCTGGGTATCATCAATACATCGATGCTAACTTGCCATTAGAGAGTCCAGCCCTTTACGGTTTAAATTTAAATGCAGAGATTGGTTTTCTTACAACTGTTTCCGAGCGATTGTTTCGAATTGTTTTTGAATTACAGCCGCGTATGTCTAGCGGATCTGGTGGAGGTGGTGAATCGGTCTCCCAAGAAGATATAATCAAGAGTGTTATTGAAGATTTACTCGATAAAGTTCCCACGCCTTTTAATATTGTGGAGCTTATGGCTCGTGTTGAGGATCGTAATCCATATATTATTGTTGCGTTTCAAGAATGTGAGCGGATGAACATTCTTATGTCCGAACTTAGGCGTTCGCTTAATGAACTTGACTTAGGTCTTAAAGGTGAACTAACTATATCTTCTAATATGGAGGATCTTATGCTATGCCTTTATATGGATCAAGTGCCCGAGCAGTGGACAAAGCTTGCTTATCCCAGTTTGCTTGGATTGCAGTCGTGGTTCGGTGACCTAATGCTGCGCCTACGTGAGTTAGAAAGTTGGGTTTCTGATTTTAAATTACCCTCTTCAATATGGCTGGCGGGCTTCTTCAATCCACAGTCGCTCCTTACTGCAATTATGCAGCAGACAGCCAGAAAGAATGAGTGGCCTCTCGATCGTATGTGTCTCAATTGTGATGTTACAAAAAAATTCAAAGAAGAGTTTACGTAAGTATGTTTTGCACTTACTCGGATCTGTTATTTATTTTTTTTTTGCGTCTCTTTAAACAGATCTGCGCCTCGTGAAGGTGCCTATGTAAACGGTCTATTTATGGAGGGTGCTCGTTGGGACATTAAAATGGGCACCATTACGGATGCCCTCAATAAGGAACTGTTTCCTGCAATGCCCGTTATATATATTAAAGCAGTTACACAAGATAAACAGGATACGAAAAATGTTTATGAATGTCCAGTGTATAAGATTAGGTAAGTATTAAGATTTTTGTACTCTGTTACCGAAGGTTTGCTTGTCGGATAGAGATCTGTGGGCTGAACAAATGAAGTGTCAAAATTAGGTTCCTTCCATTCCAGTCGGAATGGCCTCTATTTGTGGTAATTAGTTGTAAGATATGAAAGAAAGTGACTTCCCCAAGCAAGCTGCTTCAAAAATTTTAAGGAAACGTGCACCGCGTCTGGCTTACCCGCTAAAAAAATTTAAAATAAATCTATGTCTATTTTTATTTTTATTTCATATTTAAAACCATTTGGATCATAAACAGAAAGAGTAGAATAGATTAAATTATATTAGGCTGAACCAAACACAAACACTCTTTAATGTTAACAGGGAAGTCTCTTGTCATTATTTCGTCTAATGTTTCAAACGCCGTTTAAAAGTTTTCCAAATTCAAGATTTATTTGTTATTAATCACATGTGTATGTCGGAAACGGAAAGAGCTATCAAAATTTGAAACAAACTTGTAGAAATAAACTGCCAAAGGATTAGGCGAGCTTATGTTCCAAATCAGGAGTGTATAGCTCTTATAGTCTCTGAGATCATTCGTGTTCATACATACGTACAGACGGACAGATTGACGGACGGACATTTTTTTTTTTTTGACGTGTGCCGGACTCCTCTGCTTCAACAGCAAGTATACCGGGTAAAACCCTTCTCCCTGTCCCACTCGACTGACCCTGCACGCTTGCCTGGAACCGTTCAACACATTACTTCGGGCAAGCTCCTTCATGTGGCCCTAAAGACCATCTACTTCTTGCTCAGGCATTTCAGACTCGCTCTGAGCTCGATCTAGATCAAGTCTCTTGGCTCTCAGAACTCTCTGCACGTATTGTACCACACGTCCCCAATTCCTATCTCTCTCAAGCATAACCTTTACTATATTGTCGAGTGCAATTTCTGTCTCTGTTTCCTGGTTCAGCGTCATGCTTTGCCAGTTTCATTTGCGACAACCAAAGAACGTGTGCTCAGCGAACTCGCTGCAGCCGGGGCAGTACATACAGTCGGGCGATGCTGCATTTCCCATTCGGTGAAGGTACTTGCGAAAGTATCCGTGTCCAGACAAAAGCTGTGTTAGGTAGTAATCTACCTCACTATGTTTTCTTGCGGTCCACGACTCGTCTGCGATAAGCCGCGCAGTCCATCTCCCCCTATTTTCCCCCTCCCAAAGACTCTGCCATGCGCGAAGTGTGTTGGCTCTTTCCTCTTGGGGAGCATTTTCCCCCTTCTCCTGCACTTCTCCTCAAGAAAACAGCCCGCCGTTCTTTAGCCAGAAGTTGTATTGGGGCCACCCCCGCGATCACCAAATCAGCAGGCTCCGAGACCTAGGATAGGCAGAAACTACTCTCAAGGCCCCCTTCTTTGCACCTGTGCGAGCCTCTTCCGATACATCTCTTTTTCAAGAATTGGCCCATATCCCCATATAGCAAAAACAACTGAACCGTACACATCAGGAGGCGGCCTGTGCTTGGAGACGGAACTCCAACATTGGCCATTAGCCTAATGAGCACAGTCACCCCACCTGCCGCCCTTGTATCTGTTGGAAAAAGCTCAGCTTGGTGTCTATCATGATGCCAAGGTATCTGACCGCAGGTTTCGACATCACCGATCCGGTCCTAGGATAGATCCGTGCGCAGACCCTGCGACCACATTTCTGCGAACGCCTTAAATGGTCTCGTAGAGAAGTCCGCGATCCGCAAGGTAGGCATCGATTACTCGGAGTAGATAAGACGCTACCCGAAAGCTGTTCTCCAGAGCCTCCATCATAGCTGTCCATCTCGCCGAGTTAAACGCATTCTTTACGTCCAGAGAAGTACCACTTGGCGCGAATACTTACTATGGTCCTCGGCTCTTTCGACAGCTGCAACAACCTCAAGGACTGCGTCCGGCCCGCCCTAAACCTGTACTGCCTCGGTGAGAGCCCACCGGCGTTACCACTAATTAGCTTCTCCATCACCTTTCCCGCTGTATCCATCATACACAATGGACGGTAGGACGATGGAGACTTGGGTCCTTTCCTCAGGGATCCCTTTCTATGTCTTCCACCAACTCCCTCCAGCAGCAGGCTTTGCTCTGATTAATGGCTCGTCGTAATTCCGTTTTTGCGGCCTCATGTTCCGCCGACTTATCATTTGCTTCAACTCGGTTTATCGCACGTTGTGCAACACGACATAGAAGCCTCACAGGCCGCACAGAAGATATTCATTGTTGAAGTGGCCAATGTTTCTGCTGCTACTTTTCTATTCTGGCCAACATCCACCATCCTTGAAGCACCCCTCGCTAGTTCCCTCTCAAAAGACTCGGTCCTTAACCTTGCTATGTTCCAACTATCGGATGATCTTGAACTCACCCTCTGGTGTGGACTACCGTTGTTAGTCTTCGATGACCTGCCAGTCCCGAATGAACGGCCCGAGACCCTCCGACAGACGGACATGGCTATGTCGACTCGGCTGTTGATACTGATCAAGAGATGCATCCTTATGCATGTTACATACTTTTGCACAAAATCAATATACCCTTTTTACCAACTTTTAAAGGGTTCAATGTACAAAAAATAGGCTTTCTATCTCTTAAGGAGTTTGAGCCAAGTTCATATGGGCTTCGTTTGTTGTCTTTTAAATATTGCTTCTCTTCTTTAATATAAGCTTGCTAATATAGTTGTTCAACTTTGGTTAGGTTGGCAATCCCCGAAAAGTCTATTGTACATAACGAAATTTCTTTTTAATACAAAGGTCCACTTCTTCTTGCTCTTTTAAAAAAAATAGTCTTGTGTCATCTGTCTACTTGTTCACGATCTTCGGTACCGAACGCTACGCGTGCGCCCCTCGGTCGGTCTAGCGGGAGGTAGGTCGCTTTGTGCTTGGGTTCGCGCATTAACAAGCCGGTACTCTGTATCGTTGGGCCAATTGAATGTACTGTCCGTTAGTACATCTACGTGCAATAATAATATCGATGTACTCGATAAGCTGTTTAGGCTATCGTTTAAAGTAAATTAGCCTCTCATGAACGTTGTGGATGTCTACTAATTTTATTTATTTTTAAATAAACTTATCTTAGGCTATTGTATTACCACGTGTGTCTTATGCAACTCCATGCCTCTGTTGTTTTTTTCCTCCCCTGAACCCAAAAAATGGTAAATAATTTTGTGAGAAAGTAACACACGGAATGAAGCATCTCCAACCCAATATGTGTAAAATTTTTGAGTCGATATAATCTTGATCAGCAACAACAGCGCCTAGTCGATTTGCCATTTTGTTTTCATATTAACTAGATAAATCTCGATAATGTTGAGAATATAAGTTGATAGGCTTCGTGTATGTATTTTTATACCCTGAACCCATTGAAAATGGATAAATGTGGTATAATTTGTTTTATGCAAAAGTATGAAACAGGCAGAAGGAAACATCTCCGACCCCATAAAGTATATATATTCTTGATCAGCATCAACAGCCGAGTCGATGTAGCCATGTCTGTCTCTCCGTCCGTATGCATGAACGCATCGATCTCAGAGACTATAAGAGCTAGACACTCCAGATTTGGTACATAAGCTCGCCTAATCCCTAGGCAGTACAAGTTTGTTTTAAATTTTCGAAAACTCTTCCCGTTTCCGATATACACATGTGATTGATAACAACAAAATCTTGAATTTAGACTATTTGATGCAGTTTGAAAGATTAGACTAAATAAAGACAATCTGTGAATCTGTTTTATTGAAATCGGTTGAGAAACCCTGGAGATATGGAGTATTGAAATTAAGAAGGTATGCCCAATACGCGTATACATGCAGACACTCACACATACTTGCAAGCACTGACTGTATGCGTAAATTTTAGGGTTAAGGGTATAGTCTAGTCGGGATTTCTCGACTCGATCGATTTTTTTGTCTGTTTGTCTAATGTTTTCAGTTTGTGGGGGTATTATTTTGCACTTGTTCTTGTATAGAATCGCGGCACATTGTCTGGTCGGGGCTGTGGCCTTTATCACGTTGACCCATGCGGTTAAGGTTCAAAACTCCGCGTGGTCAAGCACTTGCGGGTTATTAATAATATTATATATATATATATATTATATATATTATTAATACATATTATTAATAAAACAACAACATTATATAATTTTAAAAGATTGAAAATAATCATTTCCATGAGTACGAATTATTGAGACTAAAATTGATAAACCTAAAGCTCCTTCACAAACTCTAAAAGTTAAAAATATTCTAAATTTTCTATTTTTTTCTAATTTTCATAATTTAATGTATTTAAATAAATAACTAATAAAAAAATATTAAATTAAAACAATAAATTCTAAACTTAATAATATAGAAAGCAAATGTTTACGATTAGAAACAAAACAAAATAATAAATAAAATAATTGGAAGACTTCAATATAAGATTATAATCATTAGTTTTAATAGTTTAATAAAAACATTGGTATTGTAAATAAAAAATAAAATAAAATCTTATAAAACTTCAAGAGAAAAGAATTTCTTTTTCATTAATCCCCAAACTTAATATTTTATATAAACTACCTCTTGATATTCTTCAATTAATTATTTATTCATTAATTTTTGTAACTTTGTTGCAAATGTTACTATAATACAATGTAACAATCTGGCAGCTCTATGAATGTAATGTAACGATCTGGCAACTCCGATCGTATGTCAAAGTTAATTTCATCATAGCATGTAATACAACACTTCGTTTTAGACCGCAAAATAAGTCGCGTCGTTGTTCTAATAAAAATCCAACATAAACTGCAGTGCTTCGTCTTCTTACTTGCTAACGCTGAAAAACTCACTAGTAAGGAAATTACAACAGGTTATGGGCCCAGTATAAGTAAATAAGAACACGTGAATAATAAATTGCGAAGCTGTGAAAAATGGCAGGCGCCTTTATTAAGATTGAGCCATTGTGTGCGGAGAACTACGACACGTGGAAACTGCAGATGCGTGCCATATTAGTGAAAAACGAACTATGGAAGTATGTTGATGGAACGAAGATTTTCCCAGAAAATGCGGCAGATCAAGCTGTATGGAAAACATATGATGAGAAGGCGCGCGCGGACATATTGTTGTCGATTAGCCCATCGGAGTTGGCTATAATCGAAGATTGTAATTCGGCGAAGGAATTCTGGTTGAAATTGCAGGAGACATTTCAATCAAAAGGGCCAGTGCGAAAAGCAAGCCTGCTAAAACGAGTGGCATTGTCGCGAATGAATGAAGGCGCTTGTGCGCGCCAACATATGAATGATTTTTTCGAGGCAGTGAAAAAATGGAAAGAAATTGGTGTCGCGATTGGAAATGATTTGTTAGTAATTTTATTGCTGTACAGCTTGCCTGCCTCTTATGAGATGTTCACGGGATGACTTGCCCCACCCCGATGTGCTTCGCATCAAAATTGTGGAAGAGTCAGAAGCGCGTAAAAAAAAGAGGATCGCGAAGAACAAAATGCAATGTTCGCTAATCGTCGAAAAGACGTAAAGAGAAATAGCAAAGTAGAAAGAAGCGATAAAGTACAGTGCGAGGACAGAAAATGTTTCAGCTGCGGTAAGATTGGATATTTGACACGAAATTGTCAAATGAACACAAAGAAGAGTGAACAGAAAATGAACTGCAAAAATGAACAGACCAGTGCAGGTACAGCATAAAACGATAAGCTTTCGCTAAACGCGTTAGAGATGGCCTTTTATGCCGATGAAAAAAATGGTTTGTAGTGCCTCGATAGTGGTTGGATGGCACACATGAGTTCAGATAAGAGCATATTCACGGATATTGCAAAAGTCGAAAAGACTTTGCATTTGGCAAATAATAAGACCACACGGGTTAGTGGCATTGCTAATGTTAAAGTCGCAGTTAAGAAGCAGCAAAGAAGATTAAAGTACTTCTGTCAGATAACGCCACAGCAGAATGGCTTGGCAGAAAGAAAGAATCGTACCCTGGTCGACATGGCACGCTGTAGATGAAGCAATCTGGTGCGCCCCCATCCTTCTGGACAGAAGCAATAAATACAGCAAGTTACATCAGAAACAGATGTGTAACGCGGGGTCTATCTGGCGATATCCCCCAGAAGAATGCATAATGGTCGGCTACTCAACTACTTCGAAGGCATATCGAGTATATTTACCTGAAAAGCGTAAGGTAATAGTAAGCAAAGATGTCAAGTTTTTTAATGTTCCTGGTTTCAAAAGCAAGTACGCTTAGTTCTACGGCTGGGATCAGTGCTCAAACGGAGGTATTGGCATCAATATCAAGAGTAAACCTTGTGATGGATTTACCAGCGACGATAACTTGAGCGACCCAAGCAGAAGCCAGTTGAGCAGCAGCGTGGCAGAGGGCTTGGGCCTAAAATCGAGAGGACCGGCCAGCGTGCTAGAGCACGGAAAATATATCAAATACCGGCACAAGTCAACAGCAGCGACGAGCAGAGCAGCTCAATCGAGACATTCGAGGAATGGGAAATGGCATTGAAATGTGACAGATGATCCAACTACACTGAAAGAGGCGAAAAGCCCCGAGGACAGTTTGACAAAGGCAATCGAAGATGAATTTCTTTCGCATATACACAACGGAACATAGGAGATTGTGGGACGCCCTAAGGATCGGAAGATCATAGGTAGTAAAATGGTGTTTCGGACAAAAGACAATGGTACCGTTTCAAAAAAAAAGCTGCGATTAGTCGCTAAAGGATACGCACAAAGGCCTGGAGAAGATTTTCATGAAACGTATTCACCTGTAGCTCGATTCACATAAGTCCGACTTTTGGTGGCCATGGCAGCGGAACTTTATATGGAGATACATCAAATGGACGTGGTCACAGCCTACCTAAACGGCGAGCTCGAAGAGAGCGTATATATGGAGGTACCAGAGAGCTTCAATGATTTCATGGAAAAGTTAGAATCGGGCAAATCAATTGGAACCAAGCAGGATTCACCTCGAGCAGAGTACTCGCAGACAATAGCGGAATGGCGTGCGGCGCTGTCATCAATAAAAAGCCCTGTTTGTTTATATGGATTACGCCAGTCCGGTTTGCGCTGGTATTGTAGACTCATGACGAAGCTACAAGAGGTTGGATTAGAGCCCACTAAGCAGGACCCATGTCTGTTCGTCAAACGGAAGGAGAAGAAGATTCTCCTAGTATCCATATATGTAGATGTAGAAGATTCTCCTAGTATCCATATATGTAGATGATTTGGTGTTGGTGTCAAATCATCCGGATTGGTTGCAGCAGACGAAAGAAGTCCTCGGATAAGCATTTGAGATGAAAAATCTCGGCAAAGTGAAAACCTGTCTGGGCATAGAATTCAAGCAGGACCTGAAAGAGCACCAGGTTTTCATTGCACAGGAAAAGTACATTGAAACCCTGTTAAAAAGATTCGGGATGACTGAATGCAAGCCGGCATTAACACCCATTGAAGCGAAATGTACTTTGAAGCGACCAGAAGACGTCGATGAAACCGAAATGAGAAGGTACCCCTACCAGAACTTAATTGGCTCTCTTATGTTTCTTTCAGTCACAACTCGTCCAGATATTGCGTACGCCGTAAATTTCATGAGTCAGTTTAACTCAAGTTACAATGTCGAACACTGGAAGACGGCGAAGCGTATTCTTCGGTATCTAAGCGGTAGCAAACAACTCGGCCTATTATTCAAACGAACAGGTGAAGATCTGTACGGAGTTGTCGATGCTGACTGGGGCGCAAATTTGACTGACAGGCGATCATATTCTGGACAGGCTTTTATGTTAGTAGGTGCCGCTATAAGTTGGGAGGAATAAAGCCGAAAAAAAGAATGATGACGAGAAGAAAAATGACAAGAAGAAGGCAATACACAAACAAAAACAAGTAAGAAGGCTCTAGTCGAGAAATCCCGACTAGACTATACCCTTAACCCGATACTTTACGCATAGAGTCAGTGCTTGCAAGTATGTGTGAGTGTGTGTATGTACACGCGTATAGTGCATACCTTCTTAATTTCAATACTCCATATCTCCAGTGTTTCTCACGAGATTTCAATAAATATTCACAGATTGTCATTATTTAGTATAATCTTTCAAACTGCACCAAAAAGTTTTCCAAATTGAAGATTTTGTTGTTATCGATTACATGTGTATATCGGAAACGGGAAGAGTTATCGAAAATCTAAAACAAACTTGTACTGTCTAGGGATTAGGCTAGCTTATGTATCAAATCTGGAGTCTCTAGCTCTTATAGTCTCTGAGATCGACGCGTTCATACATACGGACGGACGGACGGACGGACGGACGGACGGACGGACGGACGGACGGACAAACGAACGGACGGACAGACGGACATGGCTATATCGACTCGGCTGTTGATGCTGATCAAGAATATATATACTCTATCGGGTCGGAGATGCTTCCTTCTCCCTGTTACATACTTTTGCACAAAACCATTATACCCTTTTTACCCATTTTCAATGGGTTAAGGGTATAAACAAAACACCAAGCGAATAAAAAGACATCGAACTATAGTGAATAGAAATTATTTTAATCAATTGTTCAAATGTTTTATAAGTACTTGAAGCGTTATGTATCGTTTTACAGCAACAAACAATCGCAACAAAATTTAGCAACAAATCCAGCAACAACAACAGCATAAGCATACACTACTAACAAAATTCAATCAATACTTTTGCCAAATGTTGATGAGATACAACACATCACCAATATCAACGCGGCTGCAAATAAGTTTACAATAAAATTACTACAGAGTTAAGGACTGAGAATACAGTATTTATCATCGTGATGAAGCTTCGCTTTTCTGGAAAGCCAATCTATATTTGTAATGGAGCTTCTGCCCAAACTGGATGGCTCTAACGGCAATATATTGAATCTGACTCAACTGGGTGGTCAGAAGTCTCGATTTCGGGGCAAATGCAGAAATTGTCCAGCGTCATAGATGCCAGGCAATTTGATCACAGTAAAAGCTATTCCCGTAAACCATTTGTCTGTCTGAAAGGGTTGTTCATTATGCAAATACGAACATTTTAAAAACTACAAATCGTATCGTAAAATAAAAATACTTGGGAGCGACAATTGTTAGCGTGAAGGAATAAATCGGCAGCTTACAGTGCCACACACACCTCAACAGAACAGAGTAGCGGAACGTTTTAATCGTACTGTTTGGTGACGCATGTATCCCCACCAAACAACCACTAAATTAGTTTCGCTCTTAAATATTTAACCGTATGATAAGTTATGCTCTGCGCAGCATAAGAGCAAGTTTAACGTAACTACAATAACTTTGTTTTGCATATGAGAGGGAGAGAGAGGAAGACTCCCCGATGGGGAGCAACAGCCGCTGCAATTCGGCAGCTAATCAGTCGTTTTTGATCGCGAAAGAAGTTTGTTTGATTTCAACAGCAACAGCAGCTGCATTTCGGTGGATAATAAGTTCATTTCGGAGCTTATTATTAACATTTAACATTTATAACTCGTTTAAGTTTGGCTACGAAGGCAAATAAACTATTTAGATTAATGCAAATTTCGTGCAAATAAACTATTTATAATAATGCAAATTTCGTGCGTTTTTAGTTATTGTGAAAAGTTTATAGCTATTGAAAAAGCTCAATAGCTCAACAATTATTATTACACAAAATCAAGAAAAAACTATGAAATAAATTGTTCTGTCCAATTAGAAGATAAACAAATATTAAGTGTAATATCAGATTTTACACAAACCGTTTATATCAGTAATAATATAACTTTGTATACCCTCCACTAAACTCGGGCAGCTTGATTTCAGGCAACCGGATTCTGCCTTGAGACAATGTGTGATTGTCACCACATGTATCTTGCCTCAAAGTCGAACACAACGGCGATGATAACTTTCGCTTGTCAATTTCGCGTCGCAAGCCGGTTTCAGCTAATATTGAGAAGTCATCAAAACATGCACGTAACTCACTCCCGATTTCATCATAATCCAGCTCCTCCAATGCGTCATGCATGCGGTAAAATGCCTGCTGAGCACTTTCCAACGCCTTAAGCCGAACAACCAACTCTTGTTCGCTAAGATGCACAATTTGCTCCGGAGCAAGTACTTTCGCCATCCGTTTTACTTGCTCATCAATAGCCTTGGCTTTGGCTTTGTAAAACGGGGCACCAGGAGACTGAGCGGCATCAGAATTATGCATTTTTAAATGTTTTTGTAGGAGTCAATCAATTTTCCACTAATGCTTTAACACACACGTTCGACCGATGCAATGTCAATTTGAGGTCAAACTTTATTCACAAGCGCAGCAAAACGAAACAGGAAAAGCAATAACAATGCAGAAACGGCTGCTGCAACTGTTTAAGCAAACGAGATAAGGGCATCGACCGTACCGAAAGTGAGCACAAAACGAACCGTTGATAACGAAGACGATGCAAGAGCGCGAGGGCGAGGTTTATTAACTTTATAATTTAAATAATTTGTGTTTATTTAAACGAACGATCACGTCGGGGTCACCAAATGTTGAGCTATTGAGCTTTTTCAATAGCTATAAACTTTTCACAATAACTAAAAACGCACGAAATTTGCATTATTATAAATAGTTTATTTGCACGAAATTTGCATTAATCTAAATAGTTTATTTGCCTTCGTGGCCAAACTTAAACGAGTTATAAATGTTAAATGTTAATAATAAGCTCCGAAATGAACTTATTATCCACCGAAATGCAGCTGCTGTTGCTGTTGAAATCAAACAAACACCTTTCGCGATCAAAAACGACTGACTAGCTGCCGAATTGCAGCGGTTGTTGCTCCCCATCGGGGAGTCTTCCTCTCTCAACTTGCTCTTATGCTGCGCAGAGCATAACTTATCATAAGGTTACATATTTAAGAGCTAAACTAATTGTTGTTGGTTGTTTGGTTAGGATGCATGCGTCACCAAACAATAATATTTATCTCCAATAGTTTCGGTTAAAATATTCTTTTCTTCGTCTGGATATGGTATTATTGAATTTAAAGTTTCTTGTAACAGAGTTTTCGGTATATGTGATATTATTATAATTTCATTTGTCTTGGGTTTTATCCAATTTGATGTTTTTATATTTAACATTTTTTCTGAATCGACATTTAATAAATGATCATGTTTTAGTAATTTTGGGTTAAATCTGGTCAGCAGCAAAAGAATCGGTGTATCTAAGACTACTGATTAAGGAAATTGGCTGTTTTAATACTGATCAACCATTGAGTGTCAATGGCGATAATCTTAGCGCTCAACAATTGGCTAAAAGTCATATGTATTACGCCCGAAGTAAATATACTATATATAAGATATAATTTTGTAAAATAATTAGTAGAAAATATTGAAATATATATGTTCACCTCTGACTAAATATATTTATAAAACTCTTTGTACTAACCAAACTGCATAACTGCTAGAAACTCAAACAAAATGATATCATACCGTTTGAAGAACACTTAGATTTGGTTTATATATATATATATATATATTTATTTATTTATTTTTTTAAATTTATATATATATATATATATATATATATAGTATTATACCCTGCTACCCTTTTCAATGGGTTCAGGTTATAAAAACACAAAAAAAAAAACAAAACACCGGTGCAAAAGATCACGTTGCCTTTTAATGTAATGGTCAAGCGGAAGCTCGATGCTCCAGATTAAGTTTTATCACCGCGTCTCTTCACCAAAACGTTTTACAGCGTAATGCTGCAAATGCGTGAAGCTGCCGATGCATCTCTTCACAGCGCAGCCGTTCAGACTTGCATGCCAATCAGCTGATCGTCTGGGTTGCCAGGCCTTTAAATTTCGGCGGTCTAATCGCTTACGAAACCGTTATGGTTTGAATTTGAGCTTAAATAAATATCAAAGTTAAATTCGCTCGATCATCGAACCCTCACAGACTACAATTACATGCTCAGTACTAACTGAAGAAAATAAGTTAGATCAACAGATCATGCGAAACTAAAGGTTCGTGCATTTCACCATTGGAGGAAAATTGCGAAAAACATTTTTTACAAATCATCAAAATGGCATCATCGTTCGACTCTCATTTTTGGATAACACCTCAGCCCTAGGGAAGAGTCGCGATCTAGCAATACAAAGATTTTTGTGTTTAGAAAAACGACTCACACGAGATCCTGTAACGAAGGCCAGATATATTCAGTTTATGAAGGAGTACGAAGACCTGGGTCATATGAAGCAAATTCATACAAAGGAAGTAGCAAAGGCACGCTATTTTGTACCACATCATTGTGTAGTCCACAAGGGACCAATTGTGCAAAATTCAATATTTTCAATTTTGCTCCGCTTTACAAAAATATGTATTAATCCTGACGATCAATACTATCAGTCCATAGTTTGGCGAAGCGACCCATCAGAGGTTTTAAAATACTACAGACTAAAAACAGTCACATATGGAACGAAGGCAGCACCATTCTTACCCACGAAATGTCTTCAATATCTGGCAAAAAGGTACTTGTATTAGGAGCTGCTGCACTGGAAAACGATTTTTATATGGACGACTGAAATAACAGGGGCGGGCACAATACCAGAGGTTCTTCAGAGACATCAACAGCTGAGTAACCTCCTAAATAGTTCTGAATTTAAGTTGAGAAAATGGTGCAGTAATAAAATGGAAATACTACAAGAAGTTCCTAAGTTGACACTATGTGTGTCAAATGTTCAACTGGAAGATACCGCATACGAGGATTGGTCCATTAAAACGCTTGGAATCACTTGATTTCCTAAATTAGATCTCCTATGTGGTATTATCACTAAAGACAAAATATCAAACAGAAATGTAGTGTCTGAAATCTTAAAAAGTTTCGATACTCTGGGACTATTTTCGCCAGAGGTCATAAAGGCAAAAATCTTCATTCAACATCTTACAAAGAAAAGATTTGATTACAAAGAAGACCTGCCAGCTCATCAGGACGAATGGAGACGATACAGGGAGGATCAGAAGATTATACACACTATTCAAGTACCACGTCACATGTTTCGAGGAAAAATACGTATATTAACAGAAATTCATGCCTTTTTTGACGCTTCAGAAAAGCCATTTTGAGCTGCCATATATCTAAGAGCAATATATAGGTAAAAACAACGTATTAACGCATTTAGGGACAATTAAGCCACAGTCCAATTATTATGTGCCAAATCGCATTTAGCCCCAATAACACTACCACGTCTGGAAAGGCTGCTGTATTAGGAGCTTATCTTGTAGAAATGTTTAAAGAAGATCTATCTAAGGAAAGTGTACCAATCTACTTGTCGGAGGCAGCAGCAGCTAAACAATAATTTAATAATTTAAGCTCAATATATAATGAAAAGCTAACGTAGTTCATAAGTAGTTCACAATTTACTGAGCACTAATTGTCATATTTGCTTTGCATATTCGTATGCATCTAATTGCATAGATAAGCTTTCGTCCGACTGTTTGGCAAAGCTTAATTTTCTTCATCTATCACTTTTAACCTCTCGTCTGCTACGATTGCGCGCTAGCATAAAAATTGTCACTCGCATAGTTAAAGAAAAACATAAAAATACATACGATCGTAATATAATTGTACATAGTTAAAAGTTAAACATACAAACGCATACGCATAAACTAATTATTCAAAATTGTTAATTGTAAATAAACCATTGAAAGAAAATAATGTAAAGATGTCGAGTTTTACATTTAGTAAAATAGTCACACAACTTTCTAAAAACAATTCTAACATAGGTGAACACAAATAAGTGCCTCCTCTAAACATTTGGTGACCCCGACGTGATTTATTTTACATTCTTTCATGGTGTTGTGTCGTTCTTAAAGTGTAAAGGTGAAAAATTATAAACTATTGTGTTAATAATTATTCTAAGCATCTTCTGCATAATACGATGCAAAGACCATAAAAGCTCTCGCACCCACACACACACACACACACACACACACACAAGTTTAAACGAGCATAATTCACACGCGGCTCCTCCTTCTGACTAGGACTTTTACAAGGCAAAGACAGCATCAGTGACTCGGCAACTTAATGCATTAAACGCATTTTTAACTGCTGAGCAGCTTCTGCACTTTGATGAAGCTGAGCTGCAGGCTCGACTAGAATTAATCAGCGAAATGCGGTCTAGCTTGATGCTGCACAGTCCAGCCTAAAAAAGCTTAATCTTAATCCGCAATTTCACCAACTTCGCTGCGAGGTGACATCAAAGCTTTCTCGCGAACTCATCAATCTGCGCAAAACATGCTCCATTCAACAACCATTCGACAAAACCCAGACGAGCCAAGTGGTAGTTCAAGGGGCGCAGCTCGACTCTCAAGATTGCCGTAATTTGAACTACCACGTTTCGGCGGTGCATACATCGACTGGCCTGACTTCTTCGCCATGTTCAACACTGTCGTAGGACAAAATGAGGAATTAACGAAAGTGGAGAAGTTACAGCATCTTCGATCATGCCTGACAGGATCAGCGTTGGAAGCGTTTCGCGCTTTCGAACCAACGCAATATAACTATGACAAAGCCATGGAATTGCTAATAAATCGTTTCGATAATAAATTGTTGCATTTCCAAGCACACGTACGGTTCATATTTAGGCTCTCAGGTGTTGAAAGGGGCTCATGAGTGACAGCATGAATTCGCATCTACGAGCGTTGCACGCAGTGGCATCTGATCAGGAAATTTCAGATGGGTTGCTGATTCACCTAATCTCATCCAAATTGGATCAAGCCACGCAGGAGAAGTGGGAAGAAACAGGTTTTTCTAAATGGACCGACATGTCCACATTCTTGGAAAAAAGATGCCGCATGATAAAAAATTTGGGATTTGCCGTGGTAGCGCACACACCTGGCAAGCAAGTGGGCAAGAATAACGTACAAACTCGCAACACACTTATAATCAACAAACCTCAATCTTGTATCTTATGCGAACCTGCTGAGCATTACATATCAAAATGTCCAAGATTTATACACTTAGCGCCCGGTAATCGCTATAAAGAAGATAAAAGGCTGCACCTCAGCCTTAACTGCCTTCGCAAAGGGCATGGCCTACAGCAATGCAAATCTGGTCACTGCAAACATTGCCAGCAGAAGCACCACTCATTGCTACATATGGATTCAAGTTCATCCGCGTCTCAGTTGCCCGACACAACGAATCTTCAAACTTCAACACTTGTCTCCACATCGCCACCTAGAGTCCTACAACAAAATGAGACTGATTACGTGCTACTCGCAACAGCAATCATACTTGTACGAAATCGATCTGGTACCTTCGTACCGTGCAGAGCTCTGCTGGATTCAGCATCGCAGCTCAATTTTGTCACCACTCGATTCGCTAACCAGCTTCAGTTGGAGCTACGCCGCTCAAATATCTCAGTATCAGGCATAGGCGAATCTTCTATCTCGCTCAACAAAGCAGCTGATACTTTTGCGCAATCGGTTAATGGCTCATATCAGGGATCATTTTCTGCAGTCGTAATGCAGAAGATAACTGATTATCAGCCACTCTTTGATATGAATACAACCGGTTGGAAAATACCCAACAACCTTCACCTCGCTGACCCGCTCTTTTACAAGGGTCGAAGGATCGATATGCTAATTGGCGCTGGCATGTTTTTCGACTTGCTTTGCGTTGGAAAAGTTCGACTTGCAAATCACTTGCCCACACTCCAGAAGACTAAATTGCGCTGGGTAGTATCTGGATGCTGTGCTGCTTCCACACATTCATCTTTAGCTGCAGCCATTAAGATTTCAGATGCGCATTTGGAACCGGAACCGTTGTACGATTTAGTGAAGCAGTTCTGGGAAATAGACAATTGTTGCGGCGCTGCAAATACACCGTCGGAGCAGGATGCTCTTTGTGAGAAGTTATTTCTCCGCATTAATTCGCGTCTGGAATCAGGAGAGTACTCTGTTCGGCTCCCAGCCAAGGACCGCTTCGATGCTCTTGGGAACTCGTACAAGCTAGCCCTACTTCGGTTCAATGCCCTCGAATCGAAGGCATTCATGCAGGAATACATTGATTTGAAGCACATGACCCTTGCCTCCAAGCAATCTGCTGTACCGCAATATTTTTTTCCTCATCATTGCGTGCAGAAGCATGACAGTACTACGACCAAATTGCGAGTCGTTTTTGTTGGCTCCGCAAAAACCGCATCTGGTCTCTCCCTAAACGATTTATTGTTCGCAGCACCATCTATACAACCGAAAAAATTCACAACATTACTTCGATTTCTATTTAATAAGATTGCCTGATGTGGGGATATATGCAAGATGTATCGTTGTGTTCGCGTGTCTCATCCAGACCAATATCTTCAATGCATTTTATGGCGGAACAACGCGAGCGATGAAGTACAGGTGTACACCTTAAACACTGTTACACTGTCACGGAACAAACCCTGCGGCATTTTTAGCTATTCGAGCTATGCAACAGCTTTCGCACGACGAAGAAAACTCGCTGCCCCTTTGGTCAAGGATTATTCGTAGGGATTTTTACTTCGACGATTTAATTACTAGAGGCGATAGTATTAAAGAAGTTGTGGAAATTCGTCAGCAGGTCAAGGAGCTGCTTCGTAGAGGGAACTTTCCCATACGCAAATGGTGTTCATATGATGAAGCTGCGCTGGACGGCGAGCTGAAAGCGATTTGCGAAAAAAATGGTAAAGTTCTACGATGGAACCGATGTCAAGGGATTGGATTGGGACACTAACTCCGATCATCTTCTATTCAGTCCGTCCCATACTCTCTCACACAGCATTTTAACCAAGCGTACAATACTAGCCACAACCGCCAAATTCTACGACCCCCTCGGGTTAATATCTCCCATAATTACAAAATTAAAAATATTCTTACAGACACTGTGGAAGGAAAAACTCAATTGGGACGAAGCCCTTCCTCAGTATCTGCACTCTGCTTGGATTGAGCACATCTCCCAAATAGCCGTAGCTGGTACGCTCAAATTCCCTCGACATATTTTGCAGCCACACGCATAATGGGAAATACATGCGTTCTGTGATGCAAACCTAGTCGCATACGGCACCTGTGTTTACGTGAGATCAGAAGCGCAGGGTGCCTACTCGTCGCATCTTCTCTGCTCAAATACATACGCTGATGATCGTTACCTACATCATCAAAAAATATATATAAAATGGAATCCTTCAAACTCGAAATTCAAATAGTGACTAGCAAAGAATTACAGAATGTAATTCGAAATTACAAAAAGGATCCTCAGGAACGGAAACTCAAACCAGGATATTATGAAGAGCGCATTAAAAGATTAAATAATCTTTGGGAGAAATTTTCTACTGAAGTTATTAGTAATCAGAAATTAGTTCAAGGTACTAACATAACCTAACTAAGTTGCCCATAGTTATTTTATAAACGAATACTATGCGAAAATACAAAATTTAGTACTTAAATACATCAAACTAGTCCAAAGTGAATAAAAGGAATTTCACGCGCTATCCTTGTCGGCTGTGAACGAAGAGTTGGAAATAGAGCAAATGATTTGTAAACAAAATGTATTGCTCGACAATTAGTAGTGTATTGTGAAAAAAATGTGTAATGAAACACACCACGGCTTTCAAAAAGTTATAGGCCAATACTGGAGGGAGATAAGACGTCCACATCCAAATTTATAAAAAATGCAATAAAACTGAGCAAAACCATGACAAGCCATGAAATGGTTCAATGGTTCATCGACCTTATTTTCAAAATATATATATAAGAGCAATATATTAGAACAAACAAGCCACAGTACAATTATTATGTGCCAAATCGCATTTAGCCCCAATCAACACAATAACACTACAAAGTCTGGAACTAAATGCGCCTGTATTAGGAGCTTAGCTTTTAGAAAAGGTTAAAGAAGATCTATCTATGAAAATGTACCAACTTCATGGATTAATTGTCCGGTATCCATTCGTGACAAATTTGTTGCCAAAAGAGTTCGGACAATTCAATGTCGCTTCAGAAATTTGCCAAAGACAGCATGTTGTTTGAAGGTCCTCTGGTTTTACATGACTCATCTTTAAAATGGCCACCACCGTTTGTCGCTATTAAAGATGATGTGGAGAGCTCAAATCCTCCAAGGAATAGTCAGAGATCAATAATGACTATCACCAGAGAAGAGGACATCATTTATGGTTAATTTAATAAGCCTGTCAGAATCATTGCTTATTTGATGCGCTTCCAAAAAGGAAAGAAGCACACTATCCAAATTATTGAGTTCACGCATTTTCGGCATTACGCTGTAAAACGTTTTGGTGAAGAGACGCTATGATAAAACTTAATATAGAGCATCGAGCTTCCACGTGCCATTAAGTTAAAAGGCAACGTTATCTTTTGCACTGCCGGCCTATATTGAGACAAAAAGGGCGATGCATACGCACTTTTAGCTTAGGCTAAAGCCACCGTCTCCACCACTCACGCCGTCCGCGTCTTCCACCAAACAAACGCGCATAATAGAATAAATCTCCAATAAATAAAATAGTTAATGATAGTGATTAAAATAAAGAAATAACGTAAATAGATTAATAAGAACAAAGCCCACCATGAAGTTAATATTAAGCCATGAAGGCATTCACGAAGTTATTTAAAGTAAAGAAAATGTTCAAGAACTTAAACTAAACTCTTATAAATTGGGCACCTAATCGATCACATGCACTAACATTATAGGGTAGAATTACAGATACCTTAAGTTCTACAGGTAGTGAGGGTGTAGAAAAAGAACAGCCTCACCAAGTTCTTCAGTTTGACTTTGGTGTTCCCATTTCCCGTTCTGTCAAAAGACCCCACCCCAATTTCCCTGAGCACGGCCGGAACCGAAACCTAGACAGTACTGTCGTGCACGTTACATAAACTATAAAATGGCGCCCGAACGTGGAGCCCAAGATATAACTAGTAAAATAAAGCCCAGACTTGGAGCCAAGGTATAACTAATAAAATAACACAGAATTATAATCCCAATGTTACCACCACACCTTTCCAAATCCTTTCCCATCCAAATCAATGATGATCCCAAATTTTAAATAGTTTCAGAAAATATTTCTAGCTAGACCATTTTTGACCTCTGGAATTGACTACTGCGGACATTTAAAAATCCACGACAAAATTCGAGAAAAGCCTAACACAGCACACATTGCAATCTTATTTTGCTTCACGACAATCTTTATTTAATGAAGTAATGAAGCACCCAGTAGATGATCCTATTGAAAACCTGATATATTTATTTTTGGAAGAATTGGAACAACACAATTAGCAGTATCTGAATATAAAAAGTATGCAAAGGATGCATCAAAAACCATACTGGAATTAAAAGGATATGAAAACAATCTCCTAAAGTTATTATAAAATCAAACTATAAACGTCTTGAAACGAGATGAAATTGCTTGGAACTTGGAAGATCAAATTAAAAATATCGACACAGCTTACGTAATGGCTTCCAATCTTCAACGCATGTAAACCAAGATCATTAATATACTGACTGATGTACGCCAAAATACCATTAGCCCTAGTATCACCTCCGCAGCTAAAGGATCAATTTGACAATATAAAAAATCATTTAAAACCAGATCAAATGCTTCCAGTCATATCCCAGAGAACATGATCATGGCATACAAAATGATGAAAGCAGAATGCACCATAGTAGATAATAACGT
>JAWNNV010001286.1:0-29548 GCA_035044485.1 Scaptomyza reducta | reverse complement strand
TTCCGAACCTATAACTTTGTCAAAACTTTCCGAACCTATAACTATGTTAAAACTTTCCGAACCTATAACTTTGTCAAAACTGAACCGATTTTCAAAAGGAAAGGCGTTTTAGTCGTGGCTCGATCTCAATAATTAAACCGCATTCATAGTTGGAAATGTTTTTTTTTTCGAAATTCATGTCAAATCTCTCCGAACCTATAAATATGTCAAAACTTTCCGAACCTATAACTTTGTCAAAACTGAACCGATTTTCAAAAGGAAAGGCGTTTTAGTCGTGGCTCGATCTCAATAATTAAACCGCATTCATAGTTAGGAAATGTTTTTTTTTTCGAAATTCATGTTAAAACTTTCCGAACCTATAACTTTGTCAATACTTTCCGAACCTATAACTATGTCAAAACTTTCCGAACCTATAACTTTGTCAAAACTGAACCGATTTTCAAAAGGAAAGGCCTTTTAGTCGTGGCTCGATCTCAATAATTAAACCGCATTCATAGTTGGAAATGTTTTGTTTTTTTTTCGAAATTTATGTTAAATCTTTCCGAACCTATAACTTTGTCAAAACTTTCCGAACCTATAACTTTGTCAAAACTGAACCGATTTTCAAAAGGAAAGGCGTTTTAGTCGTGGCTTGATCTCAATAATTAAACCGCATTCATAGTTGGAAATGTTTTTTTTTCGAAATTTAAGTTAAAACTTTCCGAACCTATAACTTTGTCAAAACTTTCCGAACCTATATCTATTGTCAAAACTTTCCGAACCTATAACATTTCAAAACTGAAACCGAACGTTTTCAAAAGGAAAGGCGTTTTAGTCGTGGCTCGATCTCAATAATTAAACCGCATTCATAGTTGGAAATGTTTTTTTTTCCAAATTCATGTTAAAACTTTCGAACCTATAACTTTGTCAAAACTTTCCGAACCTATTACTATGTCAAAACTTTCCGAACCTATAACTTTGTCAAAACTGAACCGATTTTCAAAAGGAAAGGCGTTTTAGTCGTGGCACGATCTCAATAATTAAACCGCATTCATAGTTGGAAATGTTTTTTTTTTTTTTCGAAATTCATGTTAAAAGTTTCCGAACCTACAACTTTGTCAAAACTTTCCGAACATATAACTATGTCAAAACTTTCCGAACCTATAACTTTGTCAAAACTGAAGCGATTTTCAAAAGGAAAGGCGTTTTAGTCGTGGCTCGATCTCAATAATTAAACCGCATTCATAGTTGGAAATATATTTTTTTCGAAATTCATGTTAAAACTTTCCGAACCTATAACTTTGCCAAAACTTTCCGAACCTATAACTATGTCAAAACTTTCCGAACCTATAACTTTGTCAAAACTGAACCGATTTTCAAAAGGAAAGGCGTTTTAGTCGTGGCTCGATCTCAATAATTAAACCGCATTCATAGTTGGAAATGTTTTTTTTTGTTTTCGAAATTCATGTTAACAGTTTCCGAACCTATAACTTTGTCAAAACTTTCCGAACATATAACTATGTCAAAACTTTCCGAACCTATAACTTTGTCAAAACTGAACCGATTTTCAAAAGGAAAGGCGTTTTAGTCGTGGCTCGATCTCAATAATTAAACCGCATTCATAGTTGGAAATGTTTTTTTTTCGAAAACTTTAAAACTTTCGGAACCTATAACTTTGTCAAAACTTTCCGAACCTATAAATATGTCAAAACTTTCAGAACCTATAACTTTGTCAAAACTGAACCGATTTTCAAAAGGAAAGGCGTTTTAGTCGTGGCTCGATCTCAATAATTAAACCGCATTCATAGTTGGAAATATATTTTTTTCGAAATTCATGTTAAAACTTTCCGAACCTATAACTTTGCCAAAACTTTCCGAACCTATAACTATGTCAAAACTTTCCGAACCTATAACTTTGTCAAAACTGAACCGATTTTCAAAAGGAAAGGCGTTTTAGTCGTGGCTCGATCTCAATAATTAAACCGCATTCATAGTTGGAAATGTTTTTTTTTTGTTTTCGAAATTCATGTTAACAGTTTCCGAACCTATAACTTTGTCAAAACTTTCCGAACATATAACTATGTCAAAACTTTCCGAACCTATAACTTTGTCAAAACTGAACCGATTTTCAAAAGGAAAGGCGTTTTAGTCGTGGCTCGATCTCAATAATTAAACCGCATTCATAGTTAGAAATGTTTTTTTTTTGTCGAAATTCATGTCAAATCTCTCCGAACCTATAAAAATGTCAAAACTTTCAGAACCTATAACTTTGTCAAAACTGAACCGATTTTCAAAAGGAAAGGCGTTTTAGTCGTGGCTCGATCTCAATAATTAATCCGCATTCATAGTAGAAAATGTTTTTTTTTTCGAAATTTATGTTAAAACTTTCCGAACCTATAACTTTGTCAATTTTTTCCGAACCTTTAACTGTGTCAAAACTTTCCGAACCTATAACTTTCTCAAAACTGAACCGATTTTCAAAAGGAAAGGCCTTTTAGTCGTGGCTCGATCTCAATAATTAAACCGCATTCATAATAAGAAATGTTTTGTTTTTTTTCGAAATTTATGTCAAATCTTTCCGAACCTATAACTTTGTCAAAACTTTCAGAACCTATAACTTTGTCAAAACTGAACCGATATTCAAAAGGAAAGGCGTTTTAGTCGTGGCTTGATCTCAATAATTAAACCGCATTCATAGTTGGAAATGTTTTTTTTTTCGAAATTCAAGTTAAAACTTTCCGAACCAATAACTTTGTCAAAACTTTCCGAACCTATATCTATGTCAAAATTTTCCGAACCTATAACATTGTCAAAACTGAACCGATTTTCAAAAGGAAAGGCGTTTTAGTCGTGGCTCGATCTCAATAATTAAACCGCATTCATAGTTGGAAATGTTTTTTTTTTTTCCAAATTCATGTTAAAACTTTCCGAACCAATAACTTTGTCAAAACTTTCCGAACCTATATCTATGTCAAAATTTTCCGAACCTATAACATTGTCAAAACTGAACCGATTTTCAAAAGGAAAGGCGTTTTAGTCGTGGCTCGATCTCAATAGTTAAACCGCATTCATTGTTGGACATGTTTTTTTTTCGAAAACTTTAAAACTTTCCGAACCTATAACTTTGTCAAACCTTTCCGAACCTATAAATATGTCAAAACTTTCAGAACCTATAACTTTGTCAAAACTGAACCGATATTCGTGGCTCGATCTCAATATTTAAACCGCATTCATAGTTGGAAATTTTTTTTTTTCGAAATTCAAGTTAAAACTTTCCGAACCTATAACTTTGTCAAAACTCTCCGAACCTATAACTATTTCACAACTTTCCGATCATATAACTTTATCAAAACTGAACCGATTTGCAAAAGGAAAGGCGTTTTAGTCGTGGCTCGATCTCAATAATTAAACCGCATTCATAGTTGGAAATGTTTTTTTTTTTCCAAATTCATGTTAAAACTTTTCGAACGTATAACTTTGTCAAAACTTTCCGTACCTATAACTATGTCAAAACTTTCCGAACCTATAACTTTGTCAAAATTGAACCGATTTTCAAAAGGAAAGGCGTTTTAGTCGTGGCTCGATCTCAATAATTAAACCGCATTCATTGTTGGAAATGTTTTTTTTTTCGAAAACTTTAAAACTTTTGGAACCTATAACTTTGTCAAAACTTTCCGAACCTATAAATATGTCAAAACTTTCAGAACCTATAACTTTGTCAAAACTGAACTGATATTCAAAAGGAGAGGCGTTTTAGGCGTGGCTTGATCTCAATATTTAAACCGCATTCATAGTTGGAAATTTTTTTCTTTCGAAATTCAAGTTAAAACTTTCCGAACCTATAACTTTGTCAAAACTTTCCGAACCTATAACTATGTCAAAACTTTCCGAACCTATAACTTTGTCAAAACTGAACCGATTTTCAAAAGGAAATGCGTTTTAGTCGTGGCTCGATCTCAATAATTAAACCGCATTCATAGTTGGAAATGTTTTTTTTTTCCACATTCATGTTAAAACTTTTCGAACGTATAACTTTGTCAAAACTTTCCGAACGTATTACTTTGTCAAAACTGAACCGATTTTCAAAAGGAAAGGCGTTTTAGTCGTGGCTCGATATCAATAATTAAACCGCATTCATAGTTGGAAATGTTTTTTTTGTTTTTGAAATTTATGTTAAAACTTTCCGTACCTAAACTTTGTCAAAACTTTCCAAACCTATAACTATGTCAAAACTTTCCGAACCTATAACTTTGTCAAAACTGAACCGATTTTCAAAAGGAAAGGCGTTTTAGTCGTGGCTTGATCTCAATAATTAAACCGCAATCATAGCTAGAAATGTTTTTTTTTTTCGAAATTCATGTCAAATCTCTCCGAACCTATAAATATGTCAAAACTTTCAGAACCTATAACTTTGTCAAAACTGAACCGATTTTCAAAAGGAAAGGCGTTTTAGTCGTGGCTCGATATCAATAATTAAACCGAATTCATAGTTGGAAATATTTTTTTTTCGAAATTCATGTTAAAACTTTCCGAACCTATAACTTTGCCAAAACTTTCCGAACCTATAACAATGTCAAAACTTTCCGAACCTATAACTTTGTCAAAACTGAACCGATTTTCAAAAGGAAAGGCGTTTTAGTCGTGGCTCGATCTCAATAATTAAACCGCATTCATAGTTAGAAATGTTTGTTTTTTTTCGAAATTCATGTCAAATCTCTCCGAACCTATAACTATGTCAAAACTTTCAGAACATATAACTTTGTCAAAACTTAACCGATTTTCAAAAGGAAAGGCGTTTTGGTCGTGGCTCGATCTCAATAATTAAACCGAATTCATAGTTGGAAATATATTTTTTTCGAAATTCATGTTAAAACTTTCCGAACCTATAACTTTGCCAAAACTTTCCGAACCTATAACTATGTCGAAACTTTCCGAACCTATAACTTTGTCAAAACTGAACCGATTTTCAAAAGGAAAGGCGTTTTAGTCGTGGCTTGATCTCAATAATTAAACCGCATTCATAGTTGGAAATGTTTTTTTTTGTTTTCGAAATTCATGTTAAAAGTTTCCGAACCTATAACTTTGTCAAAACTTTCCGAACATATAACTATGTCAAAACTTTCCGAACCTATAACTTTGTCAAAACTGAACCGATTTTCAAAAGGAAAGGCGTTTTAGTCGTGGCTCGATCTCAATCATTAAACCGCATTCATAGTTGGAAATGTTTTTTTTATTCGAAATTCATGTTAAAACTTTCCGAACCTATAACTTTGTCTAAACTTTCCGAACCTATAACTTTGTCAAAACTCTCCGAACCTATAACTATTTCACAACTTTCCGAACATATAACTTTGTCAAAACTGAACCGATTTGCAAAAGGAAAGGCGTTTTAGTCGTGGCTCGATCTCAATAATTAAACCGCATTCATAGTTAGAAATGTTTTTTTTTTTCGAAATTCATGTCAAATCTCTCCGAACCTATAAATATGTCAAAACTTTCAGAACCTATAACTTTGTCAAAACTGATCCGATTTTCAAAAGGAAAGGCGTTTTAGTCGTGGCTCGATCTCAATAATTAAACCGCATTCATAGTTAGAAATGTTTTTTTTTTCGAAACTTTAAAACTCCGAACCTATAACTTTGTCAAACTTTTCGAACCTATAACTATGTCAAAACTTTCCGAACCTATAACTTTGTCAAAACTGAACCGATTTTCAAAAGGAAAGGCGTTTTAGTCGTGGCTCGATCTCATTAATTAAACCGCATTCATAGTTAGAAATGTTATTTTTTTCGAAATTCATGTCAAATCTCTCCGAACCTATAAATATGTCAAAACTTTCAGAACCTATAACTTTGTCAAAACTGAACCGATTTTCAAAAGGAAAGGCGTTTTAGTCGTGGCTCGATCTCAATAATTAAACCGCATTCATAGTTAGAAATGTTTTTTTTTTTTCGAAATTCATGTCAAATCTCTCCGAACCTATAACTCTGTCAAAACTTTCAGAACCTATAACTTTGTCAAAACTTAACCGATTTTCAAAAGGAAAGGCGTTTTAGTCGTGGCTCGATCTCAATAATTAAACCGAATTCATAGTTGGAAATATACTTTTTTCGAAATTCATGTTAAAACTTTCCGAACCTATAACTTTGCCAAAACTTTTCGAACCTATAACTATGTCAAAACTTTCAGAACCTATAACTTTGTCAAAACTAAACCGATTTTCAAAAGGAAAGGCGTTTTAGTCGTGGCTCGATCTCAATAATTAAACCGCATTCATAGTTGGAAATGTTTTTTTTTGTTTTCGAAATTCATGTTAAAAGTTTCCGAACCTATAACTTTGTCAAAACTTTCCGAACATATAACTATGTCAAAAATTTCCGAACCTATAACTTTGTCAAAACTGAACCGATTTTCAAAAGGAAAGGCGTTTTAGTCGTGGCTCGATCTCAATCATTAAACCGCATTCATAGTTGGAAATGTTTTTTTTTTTTCGAAATTCATGTTAAAACTTTCCGAACCTATAACTTTGTCTAAACTTTCCGAACCTATAACTTTGTCAAAACTCTCCGAACCTATAACTATTTCACAACTTTCCGAACATATAACTTTGTCAAAACTGAACCGATTTGCAAAAGGAAAGGCGTTTTAGTCGTGGCTCGATCTCAATAATTAAACCGCATTCATAGTTAGAAATGTTTTTTTTTTTCGAAATTCATGTCAAATCTCTCCGAACCTATAAATATGTCAAAACTTTCAGAACCTATAACTTTGTCAAAACTGATCCGATTTTCAAAAGAAAAGGCGTTTTAATCGTGGCTCGATCTCAATAATTAAACCGCATTCATAGTTAGAAATGTTTTTTTTTTTCGAAATTTATGTTAAAACTTTCCGAACCTATAACTATGTCAAAACTTTCTGAACATATAACTTTGTCAAAACTGAACCGATTTGCAAAACGAATGGCGTTTTAGTCGTGGCTCGATCTCAATAATTAAACCGCATTCATAGTTGGAAATGTTTTTTTTTTCGAAATTCATGTTAAAACTTTTCGAACCTGTAACTTTGTCAAAACTATCCAAACCTATAACTATGTCGAAACTTTCCGAACATATAACTCTGTCAAAACTGAACCGATTTGCAAAAGGAAAGGCGTTTTAGTCGTGGATCGATCTCAATAATTAAACCGAATTCATAGTTGGAAATATACTTTTTTGAAATTCAGTGTTAAAACTTTCCGAACCTATAACTTTGCCAAAACTTTCCGAACCTATAACTATGTCAAAACTTTCAGAACCTATAACTATGTCAAAACTGAACCGATTTTCAAAAGGAAAGGCGTTTTAGTCGTGGCTCGATCTCAATAATTAAACCGCATTCATAGTTGGAAATGTTTTTTTTTGTTTTCGAAATTCATGTTAAAAGTTTCCGAACCTATAACTTTGTCAAAACTTTCAGAACCTATAACTTTGTCAAAACTGAACCGATTTTCAAAAGGAAATGCGTTTTAGTCGTGGCTCGATCTCAATAATTAAACCGCATTCATAGTTGGAAATGTTTTTTTTGTTTTCGAAATTCATGTTAAAAGTTTCCGAACCTATAACTTTGTCAAAACTTTCCGAACATATAACTATGTCAAAACTTTCCGAACCTATAACTTTGTCAAAACTGAACCGATTTTCAAAAGGAAAGGCGTTTTAGTCGTGGCTCGATCTCATTCATTAAACCGCATTCATAGTTGGAAATGTTTTTTTTTTTGAAATTCATGTTAAAACTTTCCGAACCTATAACTTTGTCTAAACTTTCCGAACCTATAACTTTGTCAAAACTCTCCGAACCTATAACTATTTCACAACTTTCCGAACATATAACTTTGTAAAAACTGAACCGATTTGCAAAGGAAAGGCGTTTTAGTTGTGGCTCGATCTCAATAATTAAACCGCATTCATAGTTAGAATTGTTTTTTTTTTCGAAATTCATGTCAAATCTCTCCGAACCTCTAAATATGTCAAAACTTTCAGAACATATAACTTTGTCAAAACTTTCCGAACCTATAACTATGTCGAAATTTCCGAACCTATAACTTTGTCGAAACTTTCCGAACCTATAACTTTGTCAAAACTGAACCGATTTTCAAAGGAAGCGTTTTAGTCGTGGCTCGATCTCAATAATTAAACCGCATTCATAGTTAGAAATGTTTTTTTTTTCGAAATTCATGTCAAATCTCTCCGAACCTATAAATATGTCAAAACTTTCAGAACCTATAACTTTGTCAAAACTGATCCGATTTTCAAAAGGAAAGGCGTTTTAATCGTGGCTCGATCTCAATAATTAAACCGCATTCATAGTTAGAAATGTTTTTTTTTTCGAAATTTATGTTAAAACTTTCCGAACCTATAACTATGTCAAAACTTTCCGAACATATAACTTTGTCAAAACTGAACCGATTTGCAAAACGAATGGCGTTTTAGTCGTGGCTCGATCTCAATAATTAAACCGCATTCATAGTTGGAAATGTTTTTTTTTTCGAAATTCATGTTAAAACTTTTCGAACCTGTAACTTTGTCAAAACTATCCAAACCTATAACTATGTCGAAACTTTCCGAACATATAACTCTGTCAAAACTGAACCGATTTGCAAAAGGAAAGGCGTTTTAGTCGTGGATCGATCTCAATAATAAAGCCGCATTCATAGTTAGAAATGTTTTTTTTTCGAAATTCATGTTAAAACTTTCCGAACCTATAACTTTGTCAAAACGTTCCGAACCTATAACTATGTCAAAACTTTCCGAACCTATAACTTTGTCAAAACTGAACCGATTTTCAAAAGGAAAGGTGTTTTAGTCGTGGCTCGATCTTAATAATTAAACCGCATTCATAGTTGAAAATGTTTTTTTTTTGTTTTCGAAATTCATGTCAAAACTTTCCGAACCTATAACTATGTCAAAACTTTCCGAACCTATAACTTTGTCAAAACTGAACCGCTTTTCAAAAGGAAAGGCGTTTTAGTCGTGGCTCGATCTCAATAATTAAACCGAATTCATAGTTGGAAATGTTTTTTTTTTGAAATTCATGTTACAACTTTCCGAACCTTTAACTTTGTCAAAACTGAACCGATTTTCAAAAGGAAAGGTGTTTTAGTCGTGGCTCGATCTCAATAATTAAACCGCATTCATAGTTGGAAATGTTTTTTTTTTGTTTTCGAAATTCATGTCAAAACGTTCCGAACCTATAACTATGTCAAAACTTTCCGAACCTATAACTTTGTCAAAACTGAACCGATTTTCAAAAGGAAAGGCGTTTTAGTCGTGGCTCGATCTCAATAATTAAACCGCATTCATAGTTAGAAATGTTTTTTTTTTCGAAATTCATGTTAAAACTTTCCGAACCTATAACTTTGTCAAAACTTTCCGAACCTATAACTATGTCAAAACTTTCCGAACCTATAACTTTGTCAAAACTGAACCGATTTTCAAAAGGAAAGGCGTTTTAGTCGTGGCTCGATCTCAATAATTAAACCGAATTCATAGTTGGAAATGTTTTTTTTTTAAATTCATGTTAAAACTTTCCGAACCTATAACTTTGTCAAAACTTTCCGAACCTATAACTATGTCAAAACTTTCCGAACCTATAACTTTGTCAAAACTAAACCGATTTTCAAAAGAAAAGGCGTTTTAGTCGTGGCTCGATCTCAATAATTAAACCGCATTCATAGTTGGAAATGTTTTTTTTTTCGAAATTCATGTTAAATCTTTCCGAACCTATAACTTTGTCAAAACTTTCCAAACCTATAACTATGTCAAAACTTTCCGAACATATAACTTTGTCAAAACTGAACCGATTTGCAAAAGGAAAGGCGTTTTAGTCGTGGATCGATCTCAATAATAAAGCCGCATTCATAGTTGGAAATGTTTTTTTTTCGAAATTCATGTTAAAACTTTCCGAACCTATAACTTTGTCAAAACTTTTCGAACCTATAACTATGTCAAAACTTTCCGAACCTATAACTTTGTCAAAACTGAACCGATTTTCAAAAGGAAAGGCGTTTTAGTCGTGGCTCGATCTCAATAATTAAACCGCATTCATAGTTGGAAATGTTTTTTTTTTGTTTTCGAAATTCATGTCAAAACGTTCCGAACCTATAACTATGTCAAAACTTTCCGAACCTAAAACTTTGTCAAAACTGAACCGATTTTCAAAAGGAAATGCGTTTTAGTCGTGGCTCGATCTCAATAATTAAACCGCATTCATAGTTGGAAATGTTTTTTTTTCGAAATTCATGTTAAAACTTTCCGAACCTGTAACTTTGTCAAAACTTTCCAAACCTATAACTATGTCAAAACTTTCCGAACCTATAACTTTGTCAAAACTGAACCGATTTTCAAAAGGAAAGGCTTTTTAGTCGTGGCTCGATCTCAATAATTAAACCGAATTCATAGTTGGAAATGTTTTTTTTTTTGAAGTTCATGTTAAAACTTTCCGAACCTATAACTTTGTCAAAACTTTCCGAACCTATAACTATGTCAAAACTTTCCGAACATATAACTTTGTCAAAACTAAACCGATTTTCAAAAGAAAAGGCGTTTTAGTCGTGGCTCGATCTCAATAATTAAACCGCATTCATAGTTGGAAATGTTTTTTTTTTTTTTTTCGAAATTCATGTTAAAACTTTCCGAACCTATAACTTTGTCAAAACTTTCCGAACCTATAACTAAGTCAAAACTTTCCGAACCTATAACTTTGTCAAAACTGAACCGATTTGCAAAAGGAAAGGCGTTTTAGTCGTGGCTCGATCTCAATAATTAAAGCCGCATTCATAGTTGGAAATGTTTTTTTTTTCGAAATTCATGTTAAAACTTTCCGAACCTATAACTTTGTCAAAACTTTCCGAACCTATAACTAAGTCAAAACTTTCCGAACCTATAACTTTGTCAAAACTGAACCGATTTTCAAAAGGAAAGGCGTTTTAGTCGTGGCTCGATCTCAATAATTAAACCGCATTCATAGTTGGAAATGTTTTTTTTTTTTCGAAATTCATGTCAAATCTCTCCGAACCTATAACTATGTCAAAACTTTCAGAATCTATAACTTTGTCAAAACTGAACCGATTTTCAAAAGGAAAGGCGTTTTAGTCGTGGCTCGATCTCAATAATTAATCCGCATTCATAGTTTGAAATGTTTTTTTTTTCGAAATTCATGTTAAAACTTTCCAAACCTTTAACTTTGTCAAAACTTTCCAAACCTATAACTATGTCAAAACTTTCCGAACCTATAACTTTGTCAAAACTGAACCGATTTTCAAAAGGAAAGGCGTCTTAGTCGTGGCTAGATCTCAATAATTAAACCGAATTCATAGTTGGAAATGTTTTTATTTTCGAAATTCATGTTAAAACTTTCCGAACCTATAACTTTGTCAAAACTTTCCGAACCTATAACTATGTCAAAACTTTCCGAACCTATAACTTTGTGAAAACTGAACCGATTTTCAAAAGGAAAGACGTTTTAGTCGTGGCTTGATATCAATAATTAAACCGCATTCATAGTTGGAAATGTTTTTTTTTTCGAAATTCATGTTAAAACTTTCCAAACCTGTAACTTTGTCAAAACTTTCCAAACATATAACTATGTCAAAACTTTCCAAACCTATAACTTTGTCAAAACTGAACCGATTTTCAAAAGATAAGGCGTTTTAGTCGTGGCTCGATCTCAATAATTAAACCGAATTCATAGTTGGAAATGTTTTTTTTTTTCGAAATTCATGTTAAAACTTTCCGAACCTATAACTTTGTCAAAACTTTCCGAACCTATAACTATGTCAAAACTTTCCGAACATATAACTTTGTCAAAACTGAACCGATTTGCAAAACGAATGGCGTTTTAGTCGTGGCTCGATCTCAATAGTTAGAAATGGTTTTTTTTTTTTTCGAAATTCATGATAAAACTTTCCGAACCTATAACTTTATCAAAACTTTCCGAACCTATAACTATGTCAAAACTTTCCGAAGCTATAACTTTGTCAAAACTGAATTGATTTTCAAAAGGAAAGGCGTTTTAGTCGTGGCTCGATCTCAATAATTAAAACGCATTCATAGTTTGGAAATTTTTTTTTTTTTCGAAATTTATGTTAAAACTTTCCGAACCTATAACTTTTTCAAAACTTTCCGAACCTATAACTATGTCAAAACTTTCCAAACATATAACTATGTCAAAACTTTCCAAACCTATAACTTTGTCAAAACTGAACCGATTTTCAAAAGATAAGGCGTGTTAGTCGTGGCTCGATCTCAATAATTAAACCGAATTCATAGTTGGAAATGTTTTTTTTTTTCGAAATTCATGTTAAAACTTTCCGAACCTATAACTTTGTCAAAACTTTCCGAACCTATAACTATGTCAAAACTTTCCGAACATATAACTTTGTCAAAACTGAACCGATTTGCAAAACGAATGGCGTTTTAGTCGTGGCTCGATCTCAATAGTTAGAAATGGTTTTTTTTTTTTCGAAATTCATGATAAAACTTTCCGAACCTATAACTTTATCAAAACTTTCCGAACCTATAACTATGTCAAAACTTTCCGAAGCTATAACTTTGTCAAAACTGAATTGATTTTCAAAAGGAAAGGCGTTTTAGTCGTGGCTCGATCTCAATAATTAAAACGCATTCATAGTTTGGAAATTTTTTTTTTCGAAATTTATGTTAAAACTTTTCGAACCTATAACTTTTTCAAAACTTTCCGAACCTATAACTATGTCAAAACTTTCCGAACTTATAACTATGTCAAAACTTTCCGAACATATAACTTTGTCAAAACTGAACCGATTTGCAAAAGGAAAGTCGTTTTAGTCGTGGCTCGATCTGAATAATTAAACCCCATTCATAGTTAGAAATGTTTTTTTTTTCGAAATTCATGTTAAAACTTTCCGTACCTATAACTTTGTCAAAACTTTCCGAACCTATAACTAAGTCAAAACATCCGAACATATAACTTTGTTAAAACTGAACCGATTTGCAAAAGGAAAGGCGTTTTAGTCGTGGCTCGATCTCAATAATTAAACCGCATTCATAGTTAGAAATGTTTTTTTTTTCGAAATTCATGATAAAACTTTCCGAACCTATAACTTTGTCAAAACTTTCCGAACCTATAACTATGTCAAAACTTTCCGAAGCTATAACTTTGTCAAAACTGAACCGATTTTCAAAAGGAAATGCGTTTTAGTCGAGGCTCGATCTCAATAATTAAACCGCATTCATAGTTGCAAATGTTTTTTTTTTCGAAGTCCATGTCAAAACTTTCCGAACCTATAAATATGTCAAAACTTTCCGAACCTATAACTTTGTCAAAACTGAACCGATTTTCAAAAGGAAAGGCGTTTAAGTCGTGGCTCAATCTCAATAATAAAGCCGAATTCATAGTTAGAAATGTTTTTTTTTCGAAATTCATGTTAAAACTTTCCGTACCTATAACTTTGTCAAAACTTTCCGAACCTATAACTATGTCAAAACATCCGAACATATAACTTTGTTAAAACTGAACCGATTTGCAAAAGGAAAGGCGTTTTAGGTGTGGCTCGATCTCAATAATTAAACCGCATTCATAGTTAGAAATGTTTTTTTTTCGAAATTCATGATAAAACTTTCCGAACCTATAACTTTGTCAAAACTTTCCGAACCTATAACTATGTCAAAACTTTCCGAAGCTATAACTTTGTCAAAACTGAACCGATTTTCAAAAGGAAATGCGTTTTAGTCGAGGCTCGATATCAATAAAATAACCGCATTCATAGTTGCAAATGTTTTTTTTTTTCGAAATCCATGTCAAAACTTTCCAAACCTATAAATATGTCAAAACTTTCCGAACCTATAACTTTGTCAAAACTGAACCGATTTTCAAAAGGAAAGGCGTTTAAGTCGTGGCTCAATCTCAATAATAAAGCCGCATTCATAGTTAGAAATGTTTTTTTTCGAAATTCATGTTAAAACTTTCCGAACCTGTAACTAAGTCAAAACTGAACCGATTTTCAAAAGGAAAGGCGTTTTAGTCGTGGCTCGATCTCAATAATTAAACCGAATTCATAGTT
Organism: Scaptomyza reducta; assembly: GCA_035044485.1. Classification (NCBI taxonomy): domain Eukaryota; kingdom Metazoa; phylum Arthropoda; class Insecta; order Diptera; family Drosophilidae; genus Scaptomyza; species Scaptomyza reducta. The sequence continues at coordinate 15,492 of JAWNNV010001286.1, read as the reverse complement.
GGAAATGTTTTTTTTTTGAAGTTCATGTTAAAACTTTCCGAACCTATAACTTTGTCAAAACTTTCCGAACATATAACTATGTCAAAACTTTCCGAACATATAACTTTGTCAAAACTAAACCGATTTGCAAAAGAAAAGGCGTTTTAGTCGTGGCTCGATCTCAATAATAAAGCCGCATTCATAGTTAGAAATGTTTTTTTTTTCGAAATTCATGTTAAAACTTTCCGAACCCATAACTTTGTCAAAACTTTCCGAACCTATAACTAAGTCAAAACTTTCCGAACCTATAACTTTGACAAAACTGAACTGATTTTCACAAGGAAAGGCGTTTTAGTCGTGGCTCGATCTCAATAATTAAACCGCATTCATAGTTGGAAATGTTTTTTTTTTCGAAATTCATGTTAAAACTTTCCGAACCTGTAACTTTGTCAAAACTACCCAAACCTATAACTATGTCAAAACTTTCCGAACCTATAACTTTGTCAAAACTGAACCGATTTTCAAAAGAAAAGGCGTTTTAGTCGTGGCTCGATCTCAATAATTAATCCGCATTTATAGTTTGAAATGTTTTTTTTTTCGAAATTCATGTTAAAACTTTCCAAACCTGTAACTTTGTCAAAACTTTCCAACCCTATAACTATGTAAAAACTTTCCGAACCTATAACTTTGTCAAAACTGAACCGATTTTCAAAAGGAAAGGCGTCTTAGTCGTGGCTAGATCTCAATAATTAAACCGAATTCATAGTTGGAAATGTTTTTATTTTCGAAATTCATGTTAAAACTTTCCGAACCTATAACTTTGTCAAAACTTTCCGAACCTATAACTTTGTGAAAACTGAACCGATTTTCAAAAGGAAAGACGTTTTAGTCGTGGCTTGATATCAATAATTAAACCGCATTCATAGTTGGAAATGTTTTTTTTTTCGAAATTCATGTTAAAACTTTCCAAACCTGTAACTTTGTCAAAACTTTCCAAACCTATAACTATGTCAAAACTTTCCGAACCTATAACTTTGTCAAAACTGAACCGATTTTCAAAAGATAAGGCGTGTTAGTCGTGGCTCGATCTCAATAATTAAACCGAATTCATAGTTGGAAATGTTTTTTTTTTTCGAAATTCATGTTAAAACTTTCCGAACCTATAACTTTGTCAAAACTTTCCGAACCTATAACTATGTCAAAACTTTTCAAACATATAACTTTGTCAAAACTGAACCGATTTGCAAAACGAATGGCGTTTTAGTCGTGGCTCGATCTCAATAGTTAGAAATGGTTTTTTTTTTCGAAATTCATGATTAAACTTTCCGAACCTATAACTTTGTCAAAACTGAACCGATTTTCAAAAGGAAAGGCGTTTAAGTCGTGGCTCGATCTCAATAATTAACCCGCATTCATAGTTGGAAATGTTTTTTTTTCGAAAACCATGTTAAAACTTTCCGAACCTATAACTTTGTCAAAACTTTCCAAACCTATATCTATGTAAAAACTTTCCGAACATATAACATTGTCAAAACTGAACCGATTTGCAAAAGGAAAGGCATTTTAGTCGTGGCTCGACCTCAATAATTAAACCGCATTCATAGGTAGAAATGTTTTTTTTTTCGAAATTTATGTTGAAACTTTCCGAACCTATAACTTTGTCAAAACTTTCCGAACCTATAACTATGTCAAAACTTTCCGAACCTATAACTTTGTCAAAACTGAACCGATTTTCAAAAGGAAAGGCGTTTTAGGCGTGGCTCGATCTCAATAATTAAACCGCATTCATAGTTGCAAATGTTTTTTTTTTAGAAATTCATGTCAAAACTTTCCGAACCTATAAGTGTGTCAAAACTTTCAGAACCTATAACTTTATCAAAACTGTACCGATTTTCAAAAGGTAAGGCGTTTTAGTCGTGGCTCGATCTCAATAATTAAGCCGCATTCATAGTTGGAAATGTTTTTTTTTCGAAATTTATGTTAAAACTCTCCGAACCTATAACTTTGTCAAAACTTTCCAAACATATAACTATGTCAAAACTTTCCGAACATATAACTTTGTCAAAACTGAACCGATTTTCAAAAGGAAAGGCGTTTTAGTCGTGGCTCGATCTCAATAATTAAACCGCATTCATAGTTGGAAATGTTTTTTTTTCGAAATTTATGTTAAAACTTTCCGAACCTATAACTTTGTCAAAACTTTCCAAACATATAACTATGTCAAAACTTTCCGAACATATAACTTTGTCAAAACTGAACCGATTTTCAAAAGGAAAGGCATTTTAGTCGAGGTTCGATCTCAATAATTAAACCGCATTCAAGTTGTAAATGTTTTTTTTTTCGAAATTCATGTCAAAACTTTCCGAACCTATAACTGTGTCAATACTTTCCGAACCTATAACTATGTCAAAACTTTTCGAACCTATAACTTTGTCAAAACTGAACCGATTTTCAAAAGGAAAGGCGTTTTAGTCGTGGCTCGATCTCAATAATTAAGCCGCATTCATAGTTGCAATTGTTTTTTTTTTCGAAATTCATGTCAAAACTTTCCGAACCTATAAGTATGTCAAAACTTTCAGAACCTATAACTATTCAATTCGCAACTTTTCAAAACTGAACCGATTTGCAAAAGGAAAGGCGTTTTAGGCGTGGCTCGATCTCAATAATTAAACCGCATTCATAGTTGGAAATGTTTTTTTTTTTCGAAATCCATTTTAAAACTTTCCGAACCTATAACTTTGTCAAAACTTTCCAAACCTATAACTATGTCAAAACTTTCCGAACATATAACTTTGTCAAAACTGAACCGATTTGCAAAAGGAAAGGCGTTTTAGTCGTGGCTCGACCTCAATAATTAAACCGCATTCATAGGTAGTAAATGTTTTTTTTTTTCGACCTTCATGTCAAAACTTTCCGAACCTATAACTTTGTCAAAACTTTCCGAACCTATAACTATGTCAAAACTTTCCGAACCTATAACTTTGTCAAAACTGAACCGATTTTCAAAAGGAAAGGCGTTTTAGTCGTGGCTCGATCTCAATAATTAAACCGCATTCATAGTTGCAAATGTTTTTTTTTTTTCGAAATTCATGTCAAAACTTTCCGAACCTATAAGTGTGTCAAAACTTTCAGAACCTATAACTTTGTCAAAACTGAACCGATTTTCAAAAGGAAAGGCGTTTTAGTCGTGGCTCGATCTCAATAATTAAACCGCATTCATAGTTGGAAACGTTTTTTTTTTCGAAATTCATGTTAAAACTTTCCGAACCTATAACTTTTGTCAAACCTTTCCGCACTTATAACTATGTCAAAACTTTCCGAACCTATAACTTTGTCAAAACTGAACCGATTTTCAAAAGGAAAGGCGTTTTAGGCGTGGCTCGATCTCAATAATTAAACCGCATTCATAGTTGGAAATGTTTTTTTTTTTCGAAATCCATGTCAAAACTTTCCGAACCTATAACTTTGTCAAAACTTTCCGAACCTATAACTATGTCAAAACTTTTCGAACCTATAACTTTGAGACATTTTCAAAAGGAAAGGCGTTTTAGTCGTGGCTCGATCTCAATAATTAAACCGCATTCATAGTTGGAAATGTTTTTTTTTCGAAATTCATGTCAAAACTTTCCGAACCTATAACTTTGTCAAAACTTTCCGAACCTATAACTATGTCAAAACTTTCCGAACCTATAACTTTGTCAAAACTGAACCGATTTTCAAAAGGAAAGGCGTTTTAGTCGTGGCTCGATCTCAATAATTAAACCGCATTCATAGTTGGAAATGTTTTTTTTTCGAAATTTATGTTAAAACTTTCCGAACCTATAACTTTGTCAAAACTTTCCAAACATATAACTATGTCAAAACTTTCCGAACATATAACTTTGTCAAAACTGAACCGATTTTCAAAAGGAAAGGCATTTTAGTCGTGGCTCGACCTCAATAATTAAACCGCATTCATAGGTAGAAATGTTTTTTTTTTCGAAATTTATGTTGAAACTTTCCGAACCTATAACTTTGTCAAAACTTTCCGAACCTATAACTATGTCAAAACTTTCCGAACCTATAACTTTGTCAAAACTGAACCGATTTTCAAAAGGAAAGGCGTTTTAGGCGTGGCTCGATCTCAATAATTAAACCGCATTCATAGTTGCAAATGTTTTTTTTTTTCGAAATTCATGTCAAAACTTTCCGAACCTATAAGTGTGTCAAAACTTTCAGAACCTATAACTTTATCAAAACTGTACCGATTTTCAAAAGGTAAGGTGTTTTAGTCGTGGCTCGATCTCAATAATTAAGCCGCATTCATAGTTGGAAATGTTTTTTTTTCGAAATTTATGTTAAAACTCTCCGAACCTATAACTTTGTCAAAACTTTCCAAACATATAACTATGTCAAAACTTTCCGAACATATAACTTTGTCAAAACTGAACCGATTTTCAAAAGGAAAGGCGTTTTAGTCGTGGCTCGATCTCAATAATTAAACCGCATTCATAGTTGCAAATGTTTTTTTTTCGAAATTTATGTTAAAACTTTCCGAACCTATAACTTTGTCAAAACTTTCCAAACATATAACTATGTCAAAACTTTCCGAACATATAACTTTGTCAAAACTGAACCGATTTTCAAAAGGAAAGGCATTTTAGTCGAGGTTCGATCTTAATAATTAAACCGCATTCAAGTTGTAAATGTTTTTTTTTTCGAAATTCATGTCAAAACTTTCCGAACCTATAACTGTGTCAATACTTTCCGAACCTATAACTATGTCAAAACTTTTCGAACCTATAACTTTGTCAAAACTGAACCGATTTTCAAAAGGAAAGGCGTTTAAGTCGTGGCTCGATCTCAATAATTAAACCGCATTCATAGTTGCAAATGTTTTTTTTTTTTCGAAATTCATGTCAAAACTTTCCGAACCTATAAGTGTGTCAAAACTTTCAGAACCTATAACTTTGTCAAAACTGAACCGATTTTCAAAAGGAAAGGCGTTTTAGTCGTGGCTCGATCTCAATAATTAAACCGCATTCATAGTTGGAAATGTTTTTTTTTCGAAATTTATTTTAAAACTTTCCGAACCTATAACTTTGTCAAAACTTTCCAAACATATAACTATGTCAAAACTTTCCGAACATATAACTTTGTCAAAACTGAACCGATTTTCAAAAGGAAAGGCGTTTTAGTCGAGGCTCGATCTCAATAATTAAACCGCATTCAAGTTGTAAATGTTTTTTTTTTTCGAAATTCATGTCAAAACTTTCCGAACCTATAACTTTGTCAAAACTTTCCGAACCTATAACTATGTCAAAACTTTTCGAACCTATAACTTTGTCAAAACTGAACCGATTTTCAAAAGGAAAGGCGTTTTAGTCGTGGCTCGATCTCAATAATTAAACCGCATTCATAGTTGCAAATGTTTTTTTTTTCGAAATTCATGTCAAAACTTTCCGAACCTATAAATATGTCAAAATTTCAGAACCTATAACTTTGTCAAAACTGAACCGATTTTCAAAAGGAAAGGCGTTTTAGTCGTGGCTCGATCTCAATAATTAAACCGAATTCATAGTTGGAAACGTTTTTTTTTTTCGAAATTCATGTTAAAACTTTCCGAACCTATAACTTTTGTCAAACCTTTCCGCACTTATAACTATGTCAAAACTTTCCGAACCTATAACTTTGTCAAAACTGAACCGATTTTCAAAAGGAAAGGCGTTTTAGGCGTGGCTCGATCTCAATAATTAAACCGCATTCATAGTTGGAAATGTTTTTTTTTCGAAAACCATGTTAAAACTTTCCGAACCTATAACTTTGTCAAAACTTTCCAAACCTATAACTATGTCAAAACTGAACCGATTTTCAAAAGGAAAGGCGTTTTAGTCGTGGCTCGATCTCAATAATTAAACCGCATTCATAGTTGGAAATGTTTTTTTTTCGAAATTCATGTTAAAACTTTCCGAACCTATAACTTTGTCAAAACTTTCCGAACCTATAACTATGTCAAAACTTTCCGAACCTATAACTTTGTCAAAACTGAACCGATTTTCAAAAGGAAAGGCGTTTTAGTCGTGGCTCGATCTCAATAATTAAACCGAATTCATAGTTGGAAATGTTTTTTTTTTCGAAATTTATCTTAAAACTTTCCGAACCTATAACTTTGTCAAAACTTTCCGAACCTATAACTATGTCAAAACTTTCCAACATATAACTTTGTCAAAACTGAACCGATTTTCAAAAGGAAAGGCATTTAGTCGTGGCACGATCTCAATAATTAAACCGCATTCATAGTTGCAAATGTTTTTTTTTTTCGAAATTCATGTCAAAAATTCCAAACCTATAAATATGTCAAAATTTCACACCCTATAACTTTGTCAATACTGAACCGATGTTTAAAAGGAAAGACGTTCTAGTCGTGGCTCGATCTCAATAATTAAACCGCATTCATAGTTGCCAATGTTTTTTTTTTCGAAAACCATGTTAAAACTTTCCGAACTTATAACTTTGTCAAAACTTTCCGAACCTATAACTATGTCAAAACTTTCCGGTCATATAACTCTGTCAAAACTGAACCGATTTGCAAAAGGAAAGGCGTTCTAGTCGTGGCTCGATCTCAATAATTAAACCGCATTCATAGTTGCAAATGTTTTTTTTTTTCGAAATTCATGTCAAAACTTTCCGAACCTATAAATATGTCAAAACTTTCCAAACCTATAACTTTGTCAAAACTGAACCGATTTTCAAAAGGAAAGGCGTTTTAGTCGTGGCTCGATCTCAATAATTAAACCGCATTCATAGTTAGAAATTTTTTTTTTTTCGAAATTCATGTTAAAATTTTCCGAACCTATAACTTTGCCAAAACTTTCCTAACCTATAACTGTGTCAAAACTTTCCGAACCTATAACTTTGTCAAAACTGAACCGATTTTCAAAAGGAAAGGCGTTTTAGTCGTGGCTCGATCTCAATAATTAAACCGCATTCATAGTTGCAAATGTTTTTTTTTTTCGAAATTCATGTCAAAAATTCCAAACCTATAAATATGTCAAAATTTCACACCCTATAACTTTGTCAAAACTGAACCGATTTTCGAAAGGAAAGGCGTTTTAGTCGTGGCTCGATCTCAATAATTAAACCGCAGTCATAGTTAGAAATTTTTTTTTTTCGAAATTCATGTTAAAACTTTCCGAACCTATAACTTTGTCAAAACTTTCCGAACCTATAACTATGTCAAAACTTTCCGGTCATATAACTCTGTCAAAACTGAACCGATTTGCAAAAGGAAAGGCGTTCTAGTCGTGGCTCGATCTCAATAATTAAACCGCATTCATAGTTGCCAATGTTTTTTTTTTTTCGAAAACCATGTTAAAATTTTCCGAACCTATAACTTTGTCAAAACTTTCCAAACCTATAACTATGTCAAAACTGAACCGATTTTCAAAAGGAAAGGCGTTTTAGTCGTGGCTCGATCTCAATAATTAAACCGAATTCATAGTTGGAAATGTTTTTTTTTTCGAAATTTATCTTAAAACTTTCCGAACCTATAACTTTGTCAAAACTTTCCGAACCTATAACTATGTCAAAACTTTCCGAACATATAACTTTGTCAAAACTGAACCGATTTTCAAAAGGAAAGGCATTTAGTTGTGGCACGATCTCAATAATTAAACCGCATTCATAGTTGCAAATGTTTTTTTTTTCGAAATTCATGTCAAAACTTTCCGAACCTATAAATATGTCAAAACTTTCCAAACCTATAACTTTGTCAAAACTGAACCGATTTTCGAAAGGAAAGGCGTTTTAGTCGTGGCTCGATCTCAATAATTAAACCGCATTCATAGTTAGAATTTTTTTTTTTTCGAAATTCATGTTAAAACTTTCCGAACCTATAACTTTGCCAAAACTTTCCTAACCTATAACTGTGTCAAAACTTTCCGAACCTATAACTTTGTCAAAACTGAACCGATTTTCAAAAGGAAAGGCGTTTTAGTCGTGGCTCGATCTCAATAATTAAACCGCATTCATAGTTGCAAATGTTTTTTTTTTTCGAAATTCATGTCAAAAATTCCAAACCTATAAATATGTCAAAATTTCACACCCTATAACTTTGCCAAAACTGAACCGATTTTCGAAAGGAAAGGCGTTTTAGTCGTGGCTCGATCTCAATAATTAAACCGCATTCATAGTTAGAAATTTTTTTTTTTTCGAAATTCATGTTAAAACTTTCCGAACCTATAACTTTGTCAAAACTTTCCGAACCTATAACTATGTCAAAACTTTCCGGTCATATAACTCTGTCAAAACTGAACCGATTTGCAAAAGGAAAGGCGTTCTAGTCGTGGCTCGATCTCAATAATTAAACCGCATTCATAGTTGCCAATGTTTTTTTTTTTCGAAAACCATGTTAAAACTTTCCGAACCTATAACTTTGTCAAAACTTTCCAAACCTATAACTATGTCAAAACTTTCCGAACCTATAACTTTGTCGAAACTGAACCGACTTTCAAAAGGAAAGGCGTTTTAGTCGTGGCTCGATCTCAATAATTAAACCGCATTCATAGTTGCCAATGTTTTTTTTTTTCGAAAACCATGTCAAAACTTTCCGACCCTATAACTTTGTCAAAACTTTCCGAACCTATAACTATGTCAAAACTTTCCGAACATATAACTTTGTCAAAACTGGACCGATTTTTAAAAGGAAAGGCGTTCTAGTCGTGGCTCGATCTCAATAATTAAACCGCAGTCATAATTGCAAATGTTTTTTTTTTTCGAAATTCATGTCAAAACTTTCCGAACCTATAAATATGTCAAAACTTTCAGAACCTATAACTTTGTCAAAACTGAACCGATTTTTGAAAGGAAAGGCGTTTTAGTCGTGGCTCGATCTCAATAATTAATCCGCATTCATAGTTAGAAATTTTTTATTTTTTTAAATTCATGTTAAAACTTTCCGAACCTATAACTTTGCCAAAACTTTCCGAACCTATAACTGTGTCAAAACTTTCCGAACCTATAACTTTGTCAAAACTGAACCGATTTTTAAAAGGAAAGGCGTTTTAGTCGTGGCTCGATCTCAATAATTAAACCGCAGTCATAGTTGCAAATTTTTTTTTTTTTCGAAATTCCTGTCAAAACTTTCCGAACCTATAAATATGTCAAAACTTTCAGAACCTATAACTTTGTCAAAATTGAACCGATTTTCAAAAGGGAAGGCGTTTAAGTCGTGGCTCAATCTCAATAATTAAACCCAATTCATAGTTGGAAATGTTTTTTTTTTCGAAATTCATGTTAAAACTTTCCAAACCTATAACTTTGTCAAAACTTTCCGAACCTATAACTATGTCAAAACTTTCCGAACATATAACTTTTTCAAAACTGAACCGATTTGCAAAAGGAAAGGCGTTTTAGGCGTGGCTCGATCTCAATAATTAAACCGCATTCATAGTTGGAAATGTTTTTTTTTCGAAATTTATGTTAAAACTTTCCGAACCTATAACTTTGTCAAAACTTTCCAAACATATAACTATGTCAAAACTTTTCGAACAAATAACTTTGTCAAAACTTTCCAAACATATAACTATGTCAAAACTTTCCGAACATATAACTTTGTCAAAACTGAACCGATTTTCAAAAGGAAAGGCTTTTAGTCGTGGCTCGATCTCAATAATTAAACCGCATTCAAGTTGTAAATGTTTTTTTTTTTCGAAATTCATGTCAAAACTTTCCGAACCTATAAGTGTGTCAAAACTTTCAGAACCTATAACTTTGTCAAAACTGAACCGATTTTCAAAAGGAAAGGCGTTTTAGTCGTGGCTCGATCTCAATAATTAAACCGCATTCATAGTTGGAAATGTTTTTTTTTCGAAATTTATGTTAAAACTTTCCGAACCTATAACTTTGTCAAAACTTTCCAAACATATAACTATGTCAAAACTTTCCGAACATATAACTTTGTCAAAACTGAACCGATTTTCAAAAGGAAAGGCATTTTAGTCGTAGGCTCGATCTCAATAATTAAACCGCATTCATAGTTGGAAATGTTTTTTTTTTCGAAATTCATGTCAAAACTTTCCGAACCTATAACTTTGTCAAAACTTTCCGAACCTATAACTATGTCAAAACTTTTCGAACCTATAACTTTGTCAAAACTGAACCGATTTTCAAAAGGAAAGGCGTTTTAGTCGTGGCTCGATCTCAATAATTAAACCGCATTCATAGTTGCAAATGTTTTTTTTTCGAAATTTATGTTAAAACTTTCCGAACCTATAACTATGTTAAAACTTTCCGACCCTATAACTTTGTCAAAACTTTCCGAACCTATAACTATGTCAAAACTTTCCGAACCTATAACTTTGTCAAAACTGAACCGATTTTTAAAAGGAAAGGCGTTTTACTCGTGGCTCGATCTCAATAATTAAACCGCATTCATAGTTGCAAATGTTTTTTTTTTTCGAAATTCCATGTCAAAACTTTCCGAACATATAACTATGTCAAAACTTTCCGAACATATAACTTTTTCAAAACTGAACCGATTTGCAAAAGGAAAGGCGTTTTAGTCGTGGCTCGATCTCAATAATTAAACCGCATTCATAGTTGGAAATGTTTTTTTTTTCGAAATTTATGTTAAAACTTTCCGAACCTATAACTTTGTCAAAACTTTCCAAACATATAACTATGTCAAAACTTTCCGAACAAATAACTTTGTCAAAACTTTCCAAACATATAACTATGTCAAAACTTTCCGAACATATAACTTTTTCAAAACTGAACCGATTTTCAAAAGCAAAGGCTTTTAGTCGTGGCTCGATCTCAATAATTAAACCGCATTCATAGTTGGAAATGTTTTTTTTTTTCGAAATTTATGTTAAAACTTTCCGAACCTATAACTATGTCAAAACTTTCCGAACCTATAACTTTGTCAAAACTTTCCGAACCTATAACTATGTCAAAACTTTCCGAACATATAACTTTGTCAAAACTGGACCGATTTTTAAAAGGAAAGGCGTTCTAGTCGTGACTCGATCTCAATAATTAAACCGCAGTCATAGTTGCAAATGTTTTTTTTTTTTCGAAATTCATGTCAAAACTTTCCGAACCTATAAATATGTCAAAACTTTCAGAACCTATAACTTTGTCAAAATTGAACCGATTTTCAAAAGGAAAGGCGTTTAAGTCGTGGCTCAATCTCAATAATTAAACCGAATTCATAGTTGGAAATGTTTTTTTTTTCGAAATTCATGTTAAAACTTTCCAAACCTATAACTTTGTCAAAACTTTCCGAACCTATAACTATGTCAAAACTTTCCGAACATATAACTTTTTCAAAACTGAACCGATTTGCAAAAGGAAAGGCGTTTTAGGCGTGGCTCGATCTCAATAATTAAACCGCAGTCATAGTTGCAAATGTTTTCTTTTTTTCGAAATTCCTGTCAAAACTTTCCGAACCTATAAATATGTCAAAACTTTCAGAACCTATAACTTTGTCAAAATTGAACCGATTTTCAAAAGGAAAGGCGTTTAAGTCGTGGCTCAATCTCAATATTTAAACCGAATTCATAGTTGGAAATGTTTTTTTTTTTCGAAATTTATGTTAAAACTTTCCGAACCTATAACTTTTGTCAAACCTTTCCGCACCTATAACTATGTCAAAACTTTCCGAACCTATAACTTTGTCAAAACTGAACCGATTTTCAAAAGGAAAGGCGTTTTAGGCGTGGCTCGATCTCAATAATTAAACCGCAGTCATAGTTGCAAATGTTTTTTTTTTTTCGAAATTCCTGTCAAAACTTTCCGAACATATAACTATGTCAAAACTTTCCGAACATATAACTTTTTCAAAACTGAACCGATTTTCAAAAGGAAAGGCATTTAGTCGTGGCTCGATCTCAATAATTAAACCGAATTCATAGTTGGAAATGTTTTTTTTTTCGAAATTTATGTTAAAACTTTCCGAACCTATAACTTTGTCAAAACTTTCCGAACCTATAACTATGTCAAAACTTTCCGAACATATAACTTTGTCAAAACTGAACCGATTTTCAAAAGGAAAGGCGTTTTAGGCGTGGCTCGATCTCAATAATTAAACCGCATTCATACTTGGAAATGTTTATTTTTTCGAAATTTATGTTAAAACTTTCCGAACCTATAACTTTGTCAAAACTTTCCAAACATATAACTATGTCAAAACTGAACCGATTTTCAAAAGGAAAGGCGTTTTAGTCGTGGCTCGATCTCAATAATTAAACCGCATTCATAGTTGGAAATGTTTTTTTTTTCGAAATTCATGTTAAAACTTTCCAAACCTATAACTTTGTCAAAACTTTCCGAACCTATAACTATGTCAAAACTTTCCGAACATATAACTTTTTCAAAACTGAACCGATTTGCAAAAGGAAAGGCGTTTTAGGCGTGGCTCGATCTCAATAATTAAACCGCATTCATAGTTGGAAATGTTTTTTTTTCGAAATTTATGTTAAAACTTTCCGAACCTATAACTTTGTCAAAACTTTCCAAACATATAACTATGTCAAAACTTTTCGAACAAATAACTTTGTCAAAACTTTCCAAACATATAACTATGTCAAAACTTTCCGAACATATAACTTTGTCAAAACTGAACCGATTTTCAAAAGGAAAGGCTTTTAGTCGTGGCTCGATCTCAATAATTAAACCGCATTCAAGTTGTAAATGTTTTTTTTTTTCGAAATTCATGTGAAAACTTTCCGAACCTATAAATATGTCAAAACTTTCCAGAACCTATAACTTTGTCAAAACTGAACCGATTTTCAAAAGGAAAGGCGTTTTAGTCGTGGCTCGATCTCAATAATTAAACCGCATTCATAGTTGGAAATGTTTTTTTTTCGAAATTTATGTTAAAACTTTCCGAACCTATAACTTTGTCAAAACTTTCCAAACATATAACTATGTCAAAACTTTCCGAACATATAACTTTGTCAAAACTAAACCGATTTTCAAAAGGAAAGGCATTTTAGTCGTAGGCTCGATCTCAATAATTAAACCGCATTCAAGTTGTAAATGTTTTTTTTTTCGAAATTCATGTCAAAACTTTCCGAACCTATAACTTTGTCAAAACTTTCCGAACCTATAACTATGTCAAAACTTTTCGAACCTATAACTTTGTCAAAACTGAACCGATTTTCAAAAGGAAAGGCGTTTTAGTCGTGGCTCGATCTCAATAATTAAACCGCATTCATAGTTAGAAATGTTTTTTTTTCGAAATTCATGTTAAAACTTTCCGAACCTATAACTATGTTAAAACTTTCCGACCCTATAACTTTGTCAAAACTTTCCGAACCTATAACTATGTCAAAACTTTCCGAACATATAACTTTGTCAAAACTGAACCGATTTTTAAAAGGAAAGGCGTTCTAGTCGTGGCTCGATCTCAATAATTAAACCGCATTCATAGTTGCAAATGTTTTTTTTTTTCGAAATTCATGTCAAAACTTTCCGAACCTATAAATATGTCAAAACTTTCAGAACCTATAACTTTGTCAAAACTGAACCGATTTTCGAAAGGAAAGGCGTTTTAGTCGTGGCTCGATCTCAATAATTAATCCGCATTCATAGTTAGAAATTTTTTTTTTTTGAAATTCATGTTAAAACTTTCCGAACCTATAACTTTGCCAAAACTTTCCGAACCTATAACTGTGTCAAAACTTTCCGAACCTATAACTTTGTCAAAACTGAACCGATTTTTAAAAGGAAAGGCGTTTTACTCGTGGCTCGATCTCAATAATTAAACCGCAGTCATAGTTGCAAATGTTTTTTTTTTTCGAAATTCCTGTCAAAACTTTCCGAACATATAACTATGTCAAAACTTTCCGAACATATAACTTTTTCAAAACTGAACCGATTTGCAAAAGGAAAGGCGTTTTAGGCGTGGCTCGATCTCAATAATTAAACCGCATTCATAGTTGGAAATGTTTTTTTTTTCGAAATTTATGTTAAAACTTTCCGAACCTATAACTTTGTCAAAACTTTCCAAACATATAACTATGTCAAAACTTTTCCGAACAAATAACTTTGTCAAAACTTTCCAAACATATAACTATGTCAAAACTTTCCGAACATATAACTTTTTCAAAACTGAACCGATTTTCAAAAGGAAAGGCGTTTTAGTCGTGGCTCGATCTCAATAATTAAACCGCATTCATAGTTGGAAATGTTTTTTTTTTCGAAATTTATGTTAAAACTTTCCGAACCTATAACTATGTCAAAACTTTCCGAACCTATAACTTTGTCAAAACTTTCCGAACCTATAACTATGTCAAAACTTTCCGAACATATAACTTTGTCAAAACTGGACCGATTTTTAAAAGGAAAGGCGTTCTAGTCGTGACTCGATCTCAATAATTAAACCGCAGTCATAGTTGCAAATGTTTTTTTTTTTCGAAATTCATGTCAAAACTTTCCGAACCTATAAATATGTCAAAACTTTCAGAACCTATAACTTTGTCAAAATTGAACCGATTTTCAAAAGGAAAGGCGTTTAAGTCGTGGCTCAATCTCAATAATTAAACCGAATTCATAGTTGGAAATGTTTTTTTTTTCGAAATTCATGTTAAAACTTTCCAAACCTATAACTTTGTCAAAACTTTCCGAACCTATAACTATGTCAAAACTTTCCGAACATATAACTTTTTCAAAACTGAACCGATTTGCAAAAGGAAAGGCGTTTTAGGCGTGGCTCGATCTCAATAATTAAACCGCAGTCATAGTTGCAAATGTTTTCTTTTTTTCGAAATTCCTGTCAAAACTTTCCGAACCTATAAATATGTCAAAACTTTCAGAACCTATAACTTTGTCAAAATTGAACCGATTTTCAAAAGGAAAGGCGTTTAAGTCGTGGCTCAATCTCAATATTTAAACCGAATTCATAGTTGGAAATGTTTTTTTTTTTCGAAATTCATGTTAAAACTTTCCGAACCTATAACTTTTGTCAAAACTTTCCGCACCTATAACTATGTCAAAACTTTCCGAACCTATAACTTTGTCAAAACTGAACCGATTTTCAAAAGGAAAGGCGTTTTAGGCGTGGCTCGATCTCAATAATTAAACCGCATTCATAGTTGGAAATGTTTTTTTTTTTCGAAATTCCTGTCAAAACTTTCCGAACATATAACTATGTCAAAACTTTCCGAACATATAACTTTTTCAAAACTGAACCGATTTTCAAAAGGAAAGGCATTTAGTCGTGGCTCGATCTCAATAATTAAACCGAATTCATAGTTGGAAATGTTTTTTTTTTCGAAATTTATGTTAAAACTTTCCGAACCTATAACTTTGTCAAAACTTTCCGAACCTATAACTATGTCAAAACTTTCCGAACATATAACTTTGTCAAAACTGAACCGATTTTCAAAAGGAAAGGCGTTTTAGGCGTGGCTCGATCTCAATAATTAAACCGCATTCATACTTGGAAATGTTTATTTTTTCGAAATTTATGTTAAAACTTTCCGAACCTATAACTTTGTCAAAACTTTCCAAACATATAACTATGTCAAA
>JAWNNV010001280.1:0-13587 GCA_035044485.1 Scaptomyza reducta | reverse complement strand
TCCTATGTACATTTAAATAAAAAATTTCAACATCTAAATATTTATAATTTGCGAAAGTCCACTGAATACGAAGTGATTTTACTGATTTGAACTGTTACCTGTTACCCATTGACAACTTAGTTATCTTAATATCTGATAACCGACATAAAACAATGGCTTATCTAGTACATATATATTTTGGCATATACATATGTGTTTCGTACTATAAAAACGCTGTTGGAATCATTGTAGGATTGGGTCCAATCAAAATGCTCAAGCTATTCACACGCATATTTTTCCTTAGTGGATTTCTGGTCATATGCTGCTCGGCATATACCATAACACCAATCATCAAAAGTGGTTAATGTTATACATTGCAGGCTATTAGAAGAGTTATTAATTATGTGCATTTATGTGTACATTAGGTCTACCCAGCTTTACGAACATCACGACTGCTCCATTCGTGAACATCGGCAATGGTCACTTTTACTTTGAGAGTAGTTTTAAGGCAAATTGGTTCCGTGCCTTCGAGAAATGCCGTCAGCTAAATGCCTTATTGGTTAGCTTTGAAACAATGGAAGAATGGAATGCGATTGATGGCTATCGTAAGATGATGAAAGATAGTAACATATATTGGACTTCGGGATGTGACTTACCTTAGTATGGAACACATATATGGATGTCAACAGGAAATCCAATTACAGTAAATGTTTGGACTCCATCTAATCCCGATAACTATAAAAACGAGGAGCACTGCGATATGCTTGGCTATGCAAGAAATGGAACTGAAGGAATGAACGATGGCAATTGCAGGGACGAACATTATTATATTTGCGAA
Source organism: Scaptomyza reducta (assembly GCA_035044485.1). Taxonomy (NCBI): domain Eukaryota; kingdom Metazoa; phylum Arthropoda; class Insecta; order Diptera; family Drosophilidae; genus Scaptomyza; species Scaptomyza reducta. The sequence goes on along the minus strand of JAWNNV010001280.1, from coordinate 12,770 downwards.
GCTCCTCAGCCTCAAACTGCTTCATTCGTAATTTGGTAGTAGCAACGTAGTTTTGAATAACTTTTTCAAACAAGCTTGATAGAAAAGTTAGTCGGAATGTCATTATACCTATACTTATAATTATATATTGAAGCGTATATCACTTTTAATATGCACAACAGTGTAAAATGAACAAACATATTATTGCTCATACAAATAAATGAATCAAAAATAAATTAATCAAGTATCGAAGGCTTTCTTTAGCAAGCCCTCTGTCTGTATGTATGAACGCTTCGATTTTAAAGACTTTAAGAGCTAGAGACTCCAGATTTGGAACATAAGCTCGGATAAGCCCTAGGCAGTAGAAGTTTATTTCAAATTTTCGATTATTCTCCCCGTTTCCGATATACACATGCGATCGATAACAATAAAATCTTTGATTTGGAAAATTTGATGATGCAGTTTGAAACATTAGACTAAATAATGACAATTTGTGAAATTTTGATTGAAATTGGATGAGAAACACCGGATATATGGAGCATTGAAGTTAACACAATAACGCACACCCTCACACATACTTGCAAGCACTGACTGTACGCGTAAAGTATGGGGTTCAGGGCATAGTCTAGTCGGGATTTCTCGACTAGAGCCTTCTTACTTGTTTAAGGTAGGTAAAAGAAACTTTTTAATAAAACTCCCGATTTCGAATATAAACTTTTCTTAAACATATACTGCTTACGATCTGTATTTTTGTTCTTGGAAACAATTAATAACACTTCCCTTTTTCGATATATACAAGTTATCTATAACAATAAAATATTTTAAATTAAGAACTCGCTTAGGAAACTTTGGCATAATATTGTTCATACTGAAGTTATCGAGGATTTAAATTTGTACTAAATATTTATAATAGCATAAGAGTGGGCCGTGTTCATGGTATCATGGTATAGTCGAACCATTTCGAGTGTACTCTTCCAAGTTGTTTATATTTTTAACCCTCCAAACACCTTAAAAATTAGGAACGAAATTCACGTTTTTGTGTTTATTATTTAACAATATTGACAAATTTTAGTGACATTTAATGCTCAAAGTTTCTATGTGAATGCCCAAAAGAACAATAATATATACATAAATATATATATTCGTGTATAATAAGTGTGTACAGTTCTGGCAGACATATATGTAGATTCAGAATTCTATGAGCGTTTCGGTTTATTTTGTCTATCTGTCTGTCGCTCGGTCGGTTTGTCTGTCCGATTGCCGCCTCTTTCTTCATTTACTCAGCTTAAGGCCAGTGTCGTCGTGTCAAATTGGTTGCCCAATAACAATAAAATGGCAAAATATAAACTCGCCACTCTGCCGCCGCCGCCGCAGTAGCAGGGAACGATTGAGCCTCTCGTCCTGGCTCTCTAGTGGCTGAAGCACTCCAGCCCCAATCACTAATCCACGTTCCCTTTCTGGTTCTTGTTCGTCCAGTGAAGCTTACATTTTATTGCTGTTAATAGAAAATGCTATGCACGGCTTTGGCTCCCTGTTTATCGGCCCCTTTCCCATCTCATCCCATCCCACACCCCATTCAACCCCTCGGCTCTCTTTGCTTTCGTCACTGCGGTTTTAATACGACAATGGTTGCCATGAGGAGCAACAACAACAATAACAATAATAACAACAACAAGCGGACACCATTAGCTCGTCAGGCGCGTTGGTTTAAATGAGTACGTGCCACAGCCCAAACCCCCCTCTCGCCACCTCCTACCCATTGGTGGTCATCCCCCAAGGCGTGGGTTAGAGCGGGTGCTGAAGGGAGAGGGGTTCCCTTAGCGCTAATAAAATGCGTTAAGAAAAATAGTTGTAAAACGTTTGATGCATACTAAAATCAGTTGCAATTGATTTGGACCGCTGGCACCCAACAACCACATGCTTCTCCTTACCACACATACACCCTTCCCCCCTTCCATCACATTTTCAATACGTTTCGCAGCTCATTACACGCAATGCCTTTGCCTTTGTCTTCGTCTTCGTCTTTCTCAGTCGCTGCTCCACTTGACAAAATGGACTTGTTATCTTGTAAGTCTGCTAATCTGGTAATCCATAATAAAAAAAATAAAGATAAATAAATTCGAGCATAAACAGTTAGTCGAAGATGAGATACTCTTACATTATTATAAAATTGTAGCTTTTGCATTAAAATATATAATCAAAAAATAACTAGAAACAAAATTTTGTAACCCTTATCATTATGAAAAATGCTTTAGAAAAAGAATCCGCAATCAATTGATAAAAAATTTAATAAAAAAAAAAATGTACTTATTATTTTATTATAAAATAATATTTCAATACCTCATCCATAAAGATATTTTTCTGGTAAACGGTTTGAAAACATAAACAATCCATGCACTTTTAGTTATATTGTTTTTTTTTATAAGTTTTCGGAAGTAAATTTCATATTTTCCCAAAAATCTTTAGCTTTACAGTTGATCATTTTCTGCAAAGGAAAGCAGGTAAGTAAAAAAATACTTTGTCAGATATCATAACAAAATTCAAAACAAGCTGCCAGATGAGAAGCGCAGATTCTTTGCTCATTCTGTTGTTTTGTTTATGCTTTATGGCTTGGTTAAATCGTTATCCTTAAGTTGACCAGCGTACCCAATGGCACAATTAAAATAACAGCAGGAGGCTGCGGCAGGACAAGGGGAAACTGGTCGCAATGGTATCACATGCCAACGATACACCACTCCACCCACCCCACCATCCGCGCCATCATCATAACCAATGCCCGTTAACGTTTGCCACAATGTTGAAGTCAAAGTTTTTTCTTTTAATTGCGTCACTCCACTCCCGAAGTTTATGCAAAGTTGTTTTACAGTAATTAATAGAGAGTGTCATATTTACGATGAAGCTCGAGCTTAAGGCATATCACATGTAATTACAGACTGGGAAGTCACAACAGTTTCCACTCATTCTAAACAGACTTCCCGCCGTTTTCCGTACTCCTCATAATTGGCTGTTTGGTATTAAAGCAAAGTACATTATTGATAGCTTGTGTGTGTGTGTGTGTTGAATCAAAGGCAACACAAGCAAAAAAACGTAAATTCATTTTTAAATATGACAAAACAATAGCCCGACAAACAAAAAGAGACAGACAGCGGGGGGAAGACAGAGAGAGAGAGAGACGTTGCGAGTTTTTCGGAGCACCATTCCGGTAATGTTAGACGGGCAAAAGGACAAGCTGTCGTTTTGGGTTTGTGTGCCGGGGGATGGCGTCAGTCATTTATGACGAAGCAATGTGCTTGTAATAGTACTCGTACTAATGAGCCACACACACACCCACAAACACACACAGATAAGCACACACACACACACATAAAGATACGCAGTCAAGGAGTGCGAAAACTGGAGCACAAAAACAGACTCCCACAAGGCCATAATTTGTGTGTTGTTGTGGCACAGTGGCACAAATCGATGTTTGCGTCTACACATTTATGCGAAACTTGGCTTGTGGCTTTAAGAAGCGGAAATGTTGCAACCTTTAATGCTGCATCATACCCAACGTTTGTTAATGTTCACCCACGATTTATAAGCTTTTATGTCTTACTGTTTGACCTGTGCGTTGATAGCAGTCAGTCAGTCAATCAGTGAATCAGTCATTCAGTTAGTCAGTTAGTAGCAACAAAGACATTTTCATATATATTTTCTACTATTATTAAAAATATGAAAGTTTATATGTATGTTATTTACGCTCTCACGGAAAAACTAATGAATGGATTTTAATAAAACTTTACACTAATATAGAATAACTCATAGGCTATATATATATATATATATATATATATACAATATTTTACTACTAGTAATACATATAGATAGCATTGCCATCTGGTACTCGAACGACAACTTTAAATTTCTTGAAACCTTTCGAATAATGCAATATTTATGTGAGATATTATATGTTTGTGCCACGGTGCTTAGGGTCGCTTACTTTATTGCGTTGTTGCATGGGTAAAAATGGTTGAATGCTAGTAGCTTCTGTGTATGAACATTTGAGCACATTCGTTTCAAATTATTTGCGCATTCGAGCAGCTGTAAACGATTACGTATACGCACCCACACACGCACACATACAAACATACACATACATGTTCGCGATTCGGGACGATACAAATACTTATCAGTCCTTATAGACGGGTGTGTGTGTGTGTTGGTGTTGGTGTGTTGGGTGCTCCCAATTGCCTGGACCCCTGTTTGGGTGTGTGTGTGTTGCACATGTCCAAAGTATGCGTCCCTGCCTGGCACATTATTGAGCCGTCTTTGCAACAACACATTGCCCCACACAGTTTTGGGGGCAACCCGTGTGGCTCCAGCTTGGTATTTTCTTTCTTTTTGCCTCTTTACGTTTTTGAGTTTTTTTTTGTTGCTGTTTGGTGCTTAAGTTCGACAACTCAATAAAATGTGCTTTATGGCAAAAAAAAGGAAAAAGAACAAAAAAAAAATCAACTAAAAACAAAAACAGTTGAACACAGCAAAAGGCAGACACGGGCACAGCCCATTCCACAGAAGGCAGAAGGGGAACGGGTATGGGGATGGGGATGGAAAGGGTATCTAAAAGTAAATGTTTGTTGATACTCCGAAAAGTCCTTTCGCTTGCTTCCTGCGCACAGCAGCTGGTTCCACACACACACACAGTCACATAGCTGGGTTCTGGCTGTAGGTCTGGTTATGTTTTCTTTACCACTTGCTACTACAGCACCGGCGCCCAGCCAATTGATTTGCCATAATTTAAGTTTCTTTTTTTTTGTTCGTACCCCACCAAGCCGCACGTTCCGGGTGCAATGCCGCTACCGATACCCGAGGCATCAGCAACAAGGCAAAGGCAACGCTTTTGTTTCCTACTTATTTATAAATGAGAAAATCGTTTTATGATAACGGCTACAAAACGGGCGTTTGACTGGGCTCAAACGCTGTACGGGGCATCTGGTATCAAACATATATATATATATATATATATATATATGCTACTTTCGTTAAGGTTTTCACATTCCATTATTGGTTAATACAATGATTACTCAATGACTGTTATTACTTGAAATTTTTGTATAAGTCAAAGTAGCTTTAAGGTATATATAACATAAGATAATATAAGTATTGTTCTATAAGAATATTTGACTTTTGCCAGATGTTACGATTATTTGATAACAACAGCATTTGAGAAGTTTTGAAGCAAGACCGCAAAAGTACCCGTTGACAATGTAAGCAAGTGAGTAGCATTTATCAATCAGTCGAATGGAAAGTGTTCAATTGATCTGATCACTGCTTTGGCCCAAATGTATCGCCAGGAATTGCTTGGTCTGGGAACGAGCATCAAACTGACGGTAAGTAAAGGTCAGAAACCTTGTATCATTTGGGAATTTCGAATAAGTTGAATGAAACATTTCGTTTTGATACTTGCAGAGCATTAGTCCAGGCGTTGTGGATACGAAAATCGTGGCAGATGCCGTACGCGACTCGGCGAAGCATACAAAGCTTACGGGCAATTTGACAGTATATAGTTAACTATTTCCTATAAACACAAGTAAGAAGGCTCTAGTCGAGGAAACCCGAGTAGAAGATACTCTGAATCATATACTTCATGCGTACAGTCAGTGTTCGCAAGTTTGTGTTTCTGTGTGTACTCTTATAATGCATACTTCACTTAACTTAAATGCTCCATATATCCGGTGTTTCTCAACCAATTTTAATAAAATATTCAGAGATTGTCATTATTTAGTCAAATGTTTCAAACTGCATCATCAAATTTTCCAAATCCAAGATTTTATTGTTATCGATCGCATGTGTATATCGGAAACGGGGAGAATAATCGAAAATTTGAAATAAACTTCTACTCTTCTCTTCTACTCTACTTATTCTCTTATAGTCTTTAAAATCGAAGCGTTCATACATACAGACAGAGGGACATAGATATATCGACTCGGCTGCTGATGGTGATCAAGTATATATATACTTTATGGGGTCGGAGATGCTTCCTTCTTTCTGTTATATACTTTTGCACAAAACCATTATACCCTTTTCAGGGTATAACTAGTAGACTTTGCAAGTGTATTTAATATTCGGCTTGCTAAAGAAAGCCTTCGATACTTGATTAATTTATTTTTGATTCATTTATTTGTATGAGCAATAATATGTTTGTTTATTTTACACTGTTGTGCATATTAAAAGTGATATACGCTTCAATATATAATTATAAGTATAGGTATAATGACATTCCGACTAACTTTTCTATCAAGCTTGTTTGAAAAAGTTATTCAAAACTATGTTGCTACTACCAAATTACGAATGAAGCAGTTTGAGGCTGAGGAGCTTCGCAAATATAATAATGTTCGTCCCTGCAATTGCCATCGTTCATTCCTTCAGTTCCATTTCTTGCATAGCCAAGCATATCGCAGTGCTCCTCGTTTTTATAGTTATCAGGATTAGATGGAGTCCAAACATTTATTGTTATTGGATTTCCTGTTGACATCCATATATGTGTTCCATACTAAGGTAAGTCACATCCCGAAGTCCAATACATGTTACTATCTTTCATCATCTTACGATAGCCATCAATCGCATTCCATTCTTCCATTGTTTCAAAGCTAACCAATAAGGCATTTAGCTGACGGCATTTCTCGAAGGCACGGAACCAATTTGCCTTAAAACTACTCTCAAAGTAAAAGTGACCATTGCCGATGTTCACGAATGGAGCAGTCATGATGTTCGTAAAGCTGGGTAGACCTAATGTACACATAAATGCACATAATTAATAACTCTTCTAATAGCCTGCAATGTATAACATTTACCATTTTTGATGATTGGTGTTATGGTATATACCGAGCAGCATATGACCAGAAATCCACTAAGGAAAAATATGCGTGTGAATAGCTTGAGCATTTTGATTGGACTCCATCCTACAATGATTGTAAAGGGTTTTAATAGTATGAAACACATATGTATATGCCAAAATATATATGTACTAGATAAGCCATTGTTTTATGTCGGTTATCAGATATTAAGATAACTAAGTTGTCAATGGGTCTAGGTAACAGTTCAGATAAGTAAAATCACTTTGTATTCAGTGAACTTTCGCAAATTATAAATATTTAGATGTTGAAATTTTTTATTTAAATGGACATAGGACGACTTCATTGTTAGGACTCAAACATCAAAGTCAAATGCACCCGTTATAATATTAGGTTTCTTGCAACTTACTGTTCCTAGCTTGCGAGTTTTCACTGTATTCAGTTTCGTATGTTGGCCTTCAAGTTATATTGTTCCAAATAGATTAGATTATAAATAAAATAACAATAACAAGTAAGAAGGCTCTAGTCGAGAAATCCCGACTAGACTATACCCTTAACCCTATAATTTACGCATACAGTCAGTGCTTGCGTGTGAGTGTGTGTATGTATACGCGTATAGTGCATACCTTCTTAACTTCAATACTCCATATCTCCAGGGTTTCTAAACCGATTTCAATAAAATTTTCACGTATTGTCTTCATTTATCTAATCTTTTAAACTGCATCAAAACATTTTCTAAATTCAAAATTTTGTTGTTATCGAAAATTCAAAACAAACTTGTACTGCCTAGGAATTAGACGAGCTTATGTACCAAATCTGGAGTCTCTAGCTCTTATAGTCTCTGAGATCGACGCGTTCATACATACGGACGGACGGACGGACGGACAGACGGACATGGCTATATCGACTCGGCTGTTGATGCTGATCAAGAATATATATACTTTATGGGGTCGGAGATGCTTCCTTCTGCCTGTTATATACTTTTGCACAAAACCATTATACCCTTTTTACCCATTTTCAATGGGTTAAGGGTATAAAAATGCTCTCTTTATTATCTTAACATATCTTATTTGATTTAATCCATGTACTATTAGAAGCAATCAAAGAAGCTGTATTTTTTAGTGATTAGCAATTCTTAGCTTGACAGCTTAGTGGCTGATTTCGAGAGCCGAGAAAAAAAAGTGTATTGTTTATCCGTCCAAATAACTTTGACAGCTAAAAGAAGACGGAAAAACGAAAACAAATTAACAGACAAACAAAAGAAGCCCGATAATAAGTTAAAGCATCAACGATAAATAAGCAAAATAACAAACAATGAAGCCTGATTCCAATCAAAGATGGCCCCATGTGTATATCTTTTCGAATATTTTCGGCTTTTACTTTGCAGTGGATTGCTTACAATTACCACATAATGTATGATACTGATAAGATGATTGATACAATTGCAATCATAAGGTTGTAAATTATCCATCTCAACGCAATGATTCACGTTATCGTCATTATCAGGATTGGGTGCTGTCCAAACTTTAATGGCAACCAGTTGTCATCCTTACTTACCCAAATTTTATATTTTTATTTATATTTAATATACATTAACTAAGATCCCCATGTGAAAAATTTGAACCTTTTTACATTGCATACTTTTAAGGGCACAATTATGATAATTATTATTTCTTACCTTCTAAATTCCATAAAAATAATATTATGTATACTAGAATTGAACATTATATACTTTAATTTGGTATAATTTGCTGTTAGTTACTTCGTAAAAATATAAATTTAAATCTTTTCGACTTATTTTTTTTTGCTTTTTAAGCTGCAAAATCGCGTTGACTGTGAGCCAAGCTACAAGCTGCAAACTATGTAAATGTTGTGGCAATCCAAACAAAAATACACCTGCCACGCCCTCAAAGCCCCCCATCGCCATTTACCTTACATCTTTTCACCACAATGGCAGACGGCAGCGGTTAAAGTCGAAGCGAGCGCGTAATTAAGGATTCGCGCATACTTTGCCATGATAAGCGCTCGACTAGCGATTTGGACACGTCTCAATGTGTGTGTGTGTTTGTGTTTGTGTGTGTGAAAGAGTAGAACGCACAAAAACTTACAACTTTCGCAATGGCGATAAGAAAACTTGCAACGCGGTGTTGAACTTGCACTTAGCCGTCACGTTTGAGTTTGCCTTTGCGTTTCACATTCACGGCAAATATCCATCGTATCTTTCTGCATAACCACTCTGTATGCTGCCAAGTGTTGGCGGGGGCGGGGGAACGGGAGGGGCTGGCGGTTTTGTTGGCGGAGGAGTTTTAGGGATATTTTGGATGTCGCGACGCGTCACTTAAAGTCAACTGCTCCGACGCGTTTGGCAATTAATCAAAAAAGGTGCGTGATTATCGCATGCTGGCCAACAAGGATAAAACCAGACGCAAAGATTCAAACTGTGTGTATGTGTGCTGGTGTGTCTGTGTGTTGTGTTAGCTTACGTACGTGTATGCGTTCGTTGTGTCGCTCAAGTGTAAAGAAAGCAAATATTAAAACATATTTTAATCTAGCAAATGCAATGCTTAACATCTTCCTCTCTCTCTCTCTCTCTACCTCTTCCACTCTCCCTCTGTACCTCTCTATCTCTCTCTTCCCTATATGTGTTTGCTGCTGGTAAATAATAAATTTATCATTTGTCAGCAGTTAAATGCTTTGGCGTAACGTGCAAAGAGAGACATAGAACCAGAGAGAAAGAGAGAGCGAGAGAGAAAGCACAAACACGGAGCCGGAGCGATGAATTAATAATTCATTGCGTATACGACGCGTTGCCCAGAACACACACACACGCGCGGAAAGAAGTGTCATACAAATATGACACACACACACACACTAATACACAGAGTCGCAGCAATAAATCGTCAAGTTTATGTTTGAAGTGTTTATTGAATCCATGATATTCGAAGCATTGCTACCCGTGCACGTTTCAACCCCTCACCAACGTCCCCTTGCAACCCTTGCCACACCTCGCCACGCAGCAGTCATTTTGTCATTTGAGCAAATATTTGACCAATCGAATTGTTGTTGTTGTCGTTGTTGTTATTGTTATTTCTGTTGCAGTTGGCAGCTTGAATGAATTGTGTGATCGCTCTCACCTCTCCACCCCTCCACTCCACTATCCATCTATTCAGCCCGCAATTGGTTTGTTGTTATTTGGGTTCTTATAGGCCCTGTTAGCTGATACTCTTCAACTTCAAGCTGACATGGTACATGTCTTTGCCTCTGCTCCGCGTCAGCTCAACTTGAGTTATTTTTGTGCTTTTTTCTCCCATTTTTTTCGCTTGTGTGTTTGTGTAAATCCTTTCGACGTGTCATCGAAATGTCGAAAAATTTTAAAATATTTGCACAGTCCGTCTGCCAGCTGCACGGTGTTGTTGCAAACTTAACCCCCGCACACCCTCCGCCAACTCGGCCCGTTCCCCCCTCTCTCGGTCTACACTTCGTCAACATGTGCATTGCTGAGCGCAGTTACCTACGTGGGATTTGTGTTTGGTATTTGGTCGTGCGTGCCTGGCATTCCGGACAGTGCAAACTCAACTCAAATCAACTCAATGGCTGTGATATGTCTTGCACAAATATTGATATAAGGATTTCATACCACATATACTGCATATATATAGATATATGAACATATATACAGGCAGCCAGGCAGACAGACAAACAGACAGGATAGATAGATAGATGCTTTTGTAAGTGTCACATTGTTAATGTTTGTCCAGGCAAGTGATTGCTGTTTGCAACATAACTCTTGAGAGTGAAAGAGAGAGTGCTCGCCAGCAGCAGCAACAGTTATCAAATGGATTAGCTTCAGCATTCCGGTTTAACACAACAGCTAAATAGTTCACCTTTGGCGGCCTCTGCTCAAGATATCACTTTATCCATAATTATTTATAAATGCTTCCTTTATGATTTCTTTAAGATTTCTTTGGTTGTGTTTTCGATATGTTCTGATATATATATTAGCAAACATTTTATGTGCATTAGATAAATACAATGCGTAATTTATAAAAACGAACAATTAATTTGGCTTTTGTTTTATTATACCCTTAACCCATTGAAAATGGGTAAAAAGGGTATAATGGTTTTGTGCAAAAGTATGTAACAGGGAGAAGGAAGCATCTCCGACCCCATAAAGTATATATATTCTTGATCAGCATCAACAGCCGAGTCGATATAGCTATGTCCGTCTGTCCGTCCGTCCGTCCGTCCGTCTGTCCGTCTGTCCGTCCGTATGTATGAACGCGTCGATCTCAGAGACTATAAGAGCTAGAGACTCCAGATTTGGTACATAAGCTCGCCTAATCCCTAGGCAGTACAAGTTTGTTTTAGATTTTCGATAACTCTTCCCGTTTCCGATATACACATGTAATCGATAACAACAAAATCTTCAATTTGGAAAACTTTTTGATGCAGTTTGAGAGATTAGACTAAATAATGAAAATCTGTGAAAATTTTATTGAAATCGGTTAAGAAACACTGGAGATATGGAGTATTGAAATTAAGAAGGTATGCACTATACGCGTATACATACACACACTCACACATACTTGCAAGCACTGACTGTGTGCGTAAATTATAGGGTTAAGGGTATAGTCTAGTCGGGATTTCTCGACTAGAGCCTTCTTACTTGTTTTACTTTGATTTAAAATACCGCAGAGCAGAATAAAATATGTAATCAATTTTGGCTATGCTTAAAAGTATGCAATGAACCAGGAGCTACCGCTCTCACCTGCCGCGGCTCTTAATGCACTTGAAAGTAAAATAATAATCACATTGAAATTAAACAACATTTATCTTATTTAATTTCGAATATACCTTCGTACATTTAACATGTGTTTTTCTCTGTTTAATCAGCTCGTCAAAAAATTAAACAATTGATATTGACATTAATATTATTATTTTTTTTTTTTCATAATTTGCAATGTACATGCAAATAAATACCTTAAAGAAACAACAACATAAAAACCGGAAAAATTTCATTTCCATTTAAATAAATTCGTAACTTCGTTTGCATTAACAATTTTTGTTCAATACATGTTGTTCACTGGGGTTTATCATGCGTCAGCTGATTGCGGAGGAGGTGTGGGCGGTCAGTTGAATGCAACACACACGCAAACACACAGGCATATGGTATGTGCAACCACTTCAACACTTTCACTTTCAACCGCGAACAAATGAACTTATTCTATGTGTATGTGTGTGTATGTATGGCTTTGTGCTTGTGTGTGTGTAACCACAAAAGTGGAGTTTAGCTTTTTGCATTGCCAACATCTTTGGCCCTGGCCACTCGCATTCAAGTCCATTAAATGAAACTTACTTCATATTGTTAGAGGCTCAGTTGGCCGCGAGCGAGTCGCTGGCGCAACGTGCAACACTGTCCGTCTCTCTATGTGTGTATGTGTGTGTGTTTGTGTAGTAAATAAAATGATTTTTCACGCCAGACCAAGCCACATCCAGTGGCAGGGCCAGTGCCAGTCTGTGGAGAGTAGATCCAACCACGCCATGCGGTGCGTCCACAACATTTTTATGTGTTTGTTTGCGGCAAGCAGGAGAGAGCAACACACTGCCACAATGCTGCCACACAGGACTCTAGGTTGCCCGTCTGCCCGTTCGGGGTCGTATCTGCCTTTTTGGCAATGTTTTAACGTTAATTCATGGTCGTATTTTTATGTTGCACTCGTTGCGCGCGTTGCGAGACCATGCCACATCGCCTTTATTGGCCCAACGGCAGTGCCTAAAGTGTTTACTAAATAAGCAGATTTCGCTTATTTCGTCTGCGGTTGGGAAAGGGCCTCGGGAGAGGGGGGGCGTCGCCAGGTCGCGCTAATGGAATGGCTTTTGTATGGCTTACCTTGGCCACGCGTTGACTTATTTAATTAAATCAGTTTTCGTTTTCATTTTCGTTTTGTTTTTTGCGGC
>JAWNNV010001279.1:0-52772 GCA_035044485.1 Scaptomyza reducta | reverse complement strand
TATCGTCATTCCACGTGCCTGCTTGTAAATTTTCACACACACAGCACATATAGCATATGTAAACATACATACTCAAAGACTAAAAAACCATGTTAAGCAAATAAACAAACAAACAAGTGCGACAGAGAGAGCAAAAAAAAGAGAGAGAGAGAGAGACCCATGGGGAAGCAGCCAAGTCAAATAAATGCTGTTTTTCAGATAATTATGAGGCAGCCAGCAAGAGCAGCAAAAGCAGCAGCGTTCTGTTTTTTATGGGGCCCCTGCCCCAATGTGTAATTTGTGTGTGTGTGTGTGTTTGCTTGTGCGTGTGGGCTGATAAGTGTGTTTGTGCACACATAAACTTTTAATTAAGGTACAAAGCACCAACAAAAAATCACAGATGAAAAAAACCTTTGATGCGCCAGCGAGAGAGAGTCACAAAAATACACGAGCGAGCGAGAGAGAGAGAGAGAGAATCCGAAATTTGAAATCTGCTCTCTCGATGCTGGCTGCGATGTGTGTGTGGTGTAAACTTTTTTCGAACACACCACACAGCATCAACATTCAACACTCTCACACAAACATACTCAAAGAGCCAGCGAGAAGGAGAGAGAGAGCGAACTAATCAATATACAAACACGAGCGGCGGTGGAGCAGTTTTTACAGGCAGTCAGTCCGCATTTTGGTTGGTTGTTTTTCAACACCTTGCGCGAGCTGAGCTGTGTTGTTTGTGCTTCGGAAAAGTAACGCGCAAATCCGTCAGTCAAGAATTTGACCTGAGCTTAACTCAGGCGGCATTCGAATTTGCAAAGCCGCATATACTCATGTACAAATCCAATTGGACTTTCGAACTAGTTCATATGAATTGAAGTTCAATTACAATAATAAACATATGCACTGTAAATATTTGTTTTCATAGTTTTGTTTGTTCTGACGAAAAGATTCTTTTATTTTGAGGAACCGCCACCATTCACAAGAACTAATCGCCTTCCACTTAACTAATTTGTTGCCCCAGCAAACAACATTAACAGTACAACAAAAACAACCACAAAACAGAGCAGCAGCCAGCAGCAGGCAGCAGCCCTGGCAGCGGCAGCAACACTCTCAGCTTTGAATGTCGCGCAGCATCCTCATTGTCTTTCTTCACCACGGCGACGCTGCTGCTGCCGCTGCTGTAATTTTTCACACCACACACGACTCAGCAAACATACATGTTCACATACATATATGCACACACACATACATATGCCTAGAGGCAAAAGAAATGTTGTCACCTTTTACAACTACAACAAAAACAACACGACTGTCGACGACGACGACGACAACAACAGCGCCGCTCACTTTCATTCACTCGCACACAGCAAGCCCTAAGTAGGGAGAGAGAGGAGTTGTGGTTTAGCTGCTATTGTGAGGTGTGGTGTTAACTAACTGGCGCGTCGCTCTTGATAGGAGCCTGCGCCGTTTTTGTTCCTGTGTGTGTGTGTGGTTAAACTCTTGTCACACAAGTGACACGTGCGTCTCAACAGCAACAACAACAACAATACAAATACTGAGAGTAGGCAATCGGGTAGCAAGTTCAACGTTCGTCGCTGCTTTTGTCGTTGCGCTTGTCGTCTTTTTCTTGCGCACATGCAGCGCCGATATTGTGAGCCAGCTCTTACAGACACACAAAACAAACAGCACACAGAGTATCTGTGTGTGTGTGTGTTTTAAAACGTGTGACAAAATACATTTATTCATCTGCCGTTTTTGCTTTTTCGGCGCCGAACTCGCCGTCGTCGCTGCGAAAGCTTCTTTGTCTGCTGCTGTTTGCTTGTGTATGTGTATGTGTGTGTGTGTGTGTGTGTGTGTGACTTCTGTTAGCTTTGCCTTTCATTTGCACGCCTCGTCCTCTTGCCGTCTCTCTCGCTCACACGAATGCCCAACAGCCGCCAATGCCCGGCGTTTGCGCAAAAATAGTGTCAAGTTTGTCACCAGTGTCTCACTCGGCACCTACAATCCACAGTTCAGTCCACTCCAGTCCAGCAGCTGCTCTTCTTCTTTTTCTTGCTCTTCTTTTTACTTTTTCACTCTGCTTTTTTTCGCACTTGCGAATATCGTGCATTGCCTTAGGCGACGGGCCACATTACATACATATATGTATGTATTGTGGACGCTGCCGCCGCCTCCGACGCGACACCTTTATTTTGCATTTTGCAAATTTCGGACGCGTAAAAGCTGCCCATTTTCTAACATGGGTTCTCAACCATGCCAGCCTTGCCCACTAATTCCCAAACCACTTGGTCTAGCGTCTCTAAGCCTGCTATTCTAATGGCTTTTACAACACTGACATGTCCTTGACGGCAAAATTATTTATGCTGTACATTGAATAGTTGCAAGATTTGAAGCTTTTACTGATCCGTAAAATACTTAAGGATACGTCCAATGTTTGAGTAAACCACATAAATATATATATTTATTTTTAGAATATATTATTCGGGTTGGCACATCTTTTTTTGCGTCAGTAATTTCGTAAAAGTTCTCTCCGATCTCTTCCAACTCTCTTCGTGCTCGACTGCTTCAACCTATTTGCTCAACATGCACTGAAAAGCTTTCGTTAAGTTTCCTGATTGGAGTCGCACTATCGAATTTTTGCAAACTCTTCCTTTACGATTCTTATTCGGGAAGAGGTCATTCTAGGTCAAATCGTCCTTTCCCATCTCGAAAGATAATTACTTGCCCATACCCAACATTCTGCAATCAACAAGATACAGTGTATTCCGTGTTTGCTTTATCTTTGCCTACGCGTTGCCTTTTATCGCATTTGTTGTGCTTTGTGATCTTACCCTAACCCACCACACCCAAGTAGCAGCATTTATCAAGTGAATCCCACCACCTCCCTCGCACAGCAGCAACGAACAAATTGTTTCTGGCCATCAAAACATTTGACCATTGAAGCGCATTTTTCGCTTGCGCGTCATTTGTCAACTTGGCGATTTCATGAAAAATACACAAAAAAAAATAACACCACCCCCCTCCCTAGCTCGGCTTTTTTTTTGTGATCGATCTCAGAAACACTCCTTTTTTTTTTGGCTGCAGCGCGCCAGAAAAATGGCTCAAAATGTGAGCGACAGCAGCAGCAGCAGCCAAAAAAAAAAGAGAGTGTACTAAATCATAGCAAAAAAAAAGCCCAAGTTGTTTTAGGGAGGGGGGTGGTGTTATTTTTTTTTTGTGTATTTTTCATGAAACCGCCAAGTTGACAAATGACGCGCAAGCGAAAAATGCGCTTCAATGGTCAAATGTTTTGATGGCCAGAAACGATTTGTTCGTTGCTGCTGTGCGAGGGAGGTGGTGGGATTCACTTGATAAATGTCTGCTACTTGGGTGTGGTGGGTTAGGGTAGAGGTGAGCAAAGCACAACAAATGCGATAAAAGGCAACGCGTAGGCGAAGAGATAAAGCAAACACGGAATACACTGTATCTTGTTGATTGCAGAATGTTGGGTATGGGCAAGTAATTATCTTTCGAGATGGAAAGGACGATTTGACCTAGAATGACCTCTTCCGATAAGAATCGTAAAGGAAGAGTTTGCAAAAATTCGATAGTGCGATCCAATCAGAAACTTAACGAAAGCTTTTCAGTGCATGTTGAGCAAATGCGTTGAGAGCTTTCGAGCACGAAGAGCTTTTCGAGGATCGAGAACTTTTACGAAATTACTGACGCAGAATGAGCTTTGCCAACCGAATAATATTGCTAAAAATAAATATATATATTTATGTGGTTTACTCGACGATTCGACGTATCCTTAAGTATTTTACGGATCAGTAAAAGCTTCAAATCTTGCAACTATTCAATGTACAGCATAAATAATTTTGCATGCAAGAGAATGTCAGTGTTGTAAAAGCCATTAGAATAGCAGGCTTAAACACTCTAACCAAGTGGTTTGGGAATTAGTGGGCAAGGCTGGCATGGTTAAACCCATGTTAGCCGCTTTGGCAGCTTTTACGCGTCCGAAATTTGCAAAATGCGGCGATTTATGTCGCGTCGGAGGCGGCGGCAGCGTCCACAAATACATACATATATGTATGTGCATATAGCCGTCGCCTAAGCAATGCACGATATTCGCAAGTGCGAAAAAAAGCAGAGTGAAAAAGTAAAAAGAAGAGCAAGAAAAAGAAGAAGAGCAGCTGCTGGACTGGAGTGGACTGAACTGTGGATTGTAGGTGCAGAGTGGAGCGCGTGTGACAAACTTGACGCTAAGTTTGCGCAAACACACGGCCAGTGGCGGCTGTTGGGCATTGGTGTGAGCGAGACGGCAAGAGACGAGGCGTGCAAATGAAAGGCAAAGCTTAAGCAGAAGTCACACACACACACACACACACACACATACACATACACAAGCAAACAGCAGCAGACAAAGAAGCTTTCGCAGCGACGACGGCGACGGCGCCAAAAAGCAAAAACGGCAACGCAAATGTATTTTGTCACACGTTTTGACACACACACACACACACAGATATACTGTGTGCTGTTTGTTTTGTGTGTCTGTGAGAGCTGGCTCGCAATATGGGCGCTGCATGTGCGCAAGAAAAAGACGACAAGCGCAACGACAAAAGCAGCGACGACGACGTTGAACTTGCTACCCGACTGCCTACTCTCACTGTTGTTATTGTTGTTGTTGTTGCTGTTGAGCAGCAGTGCTCAGCTTGTGTGACAAGTTTTAACCACACACACACACAGAGACGACAGGCACAGCTGTATAGAGAGCGACGCGCCAGTTAGTTAACACCACACCTCACAATGGCGGCTGCAATGCCAACTCCTCTCTCTCCTACTTAGGGCTTGCTGTGTGCGAGTGAATGAAACGGCGAACGAATTGAGCGGCGCTGTTGTTGTCGTCGTCGTCGTCGACAGTCGTGTTGTTTTTGTTGTAGTTGTAAAAGGTGACAACATTTCTTTGCCTCTGCATATGTGTGTGTGTGCATATATGTATGTGAACATGTATGTATGTAAGTAGTGTGTGGTGTGAAAAATTACAGCAGCGGCAGCAGCAGCGTCGCCGTGGTGAAGAAAGACAATGAGGATGCTGCGCGACATTCAAAGCTGAGAGTGTTGCTGCCGCTGCCACTGCTGCTGCCTGCTGCTGGCTGCTGCTCTGTTTTGTGGTTGTTTTTGTTGTTGTTAATGTTGTTTGCTGGGGCGGCGTTAAGTGGAAGGCGATTAGTTTGTGTGAATGGTGGCGGTTCCTCAAAATAAAAGAATCTTTTCGTCAGAACGAACAAAACTATGAAAACAAATATTTACAGTGCATATGTTTATTATTGTAATTGAACTTAATTCATATGAACTAGTTCGAAAGTCCAATTGGATTTGTACATGAGTATATGCGGCTTTGCAAATTCGAATGCCGCCTGAGTTAAGCTCAGGTCAAATTCTTATTGACGGATTTGCGCGTTACTTTTGCAAAGCACAAACAACACAGCTCAGCTCGCGCAAGGTGTTGAAAAACAACCAACCAAAATGCGGACTGACTGCCTGTAAAAACTGCTCAGTCTCTGCCCGCTCGTGTTTGTATATTGATTAGTTCGCTCTCTCTCTCTCTCTCGCTGGCTCTTTGAGTATGTTTGTGTGAGAGTGTTGAATGTTGATGCTGTGTGGTGTGTTGGAAAAAAGTTTACACCACACACACATCGCAGCCAGCATCGAGAGCGCAAATTTCAGTTCGCTCTCTCTCTCTCTCTCTCGCTCGCTCGCTTTGTTTTTGTGACTCTCTCTCGCTGGCGCATAGAAAATTTCGTCTGATTTTTTGTTGGTGCTTTGTACCTAATTAAAAGTTTATGTGTGCACAAACACACTTATCAGCCCACACGCACAAGCAAACACACACACACACACAAATTACACATAGACAGGCATAGACAGAACGCTGCTGTTGCTGCTGCTCTTGCTGGCTGCCTCATAATTATCTGAAAAACTTTATTTGACGGCGTTTATTTGACTGGCTGCCTTCCCCATGGGTCTCTCTCTCTCTCTCTCTTTTTGCTCTCTCTGTCGCACTTGCTTGTTTGTTTATTTGCTTAACATGGTTTAGTTGCTTTTTTGAGTATGTATGTTTACATATGTGTATGTGTGTGTGTGTGTGAAAATTTACAAGCGGCGCGCGTTAAATTATCCAAATATGTTTGGGGGCAAAAAGGTGACGACGAATGGGTTAACACTTTGACTGGCGCGTGTGTGTTTGTCCATAAGTCCGTTTCCATGTGTGTGCCGCTCTATGTGTGTGTATGTGTGTGTGTGTGTGTGTGTGTGTGTGAGTGAATACTATACAACAAATTCTTTTGTGTACAGTGATCACTCAAATATTTAAGCTACCTAAATTATTGAATCAATCGCAATGTTTGCGAATATTTTGGAATAATAATCAAATTAACGATTTATGTAATAAAAATGTTTATACCCTGAAGCCATCGAAAATGGATAAAAAGGGTATCCTGGTTTGCTGCACAAGTATTTAACAGGCAGCAGGAAGCATCTCCGACCTTATAAAGTATATATATTCTTGATCAGCATCAACAGCCCATTCGATATGCCCGTCTCTACTTGTTACAGTTTGACTAAGTACAGGATATAACAACTACGATATGTCTGTCTATTCATCCGTTTGTCCGTCCGTTTGTCCGTCCCTCTTTCCCTCCTGACAGTCTGTCCGTCTCTACATCGAACGTTGTGCTACAGCATCAACAGGGGATTTAGCCAGATTCCTGCAGTCCTTTTGCCCATCGTCCGTTCATCTGTCCGTCTATTTCTCAACGTTCTCCGTCCGTCTATCTGCCTGCATGTCCGACGTACTCTCTGATTCGAACTTACCAAAAGGTTAATGGTTTTCTGCAAAAGTACCCATAAAGTTGATCAGTCTCAACAGCCGATTCGATATGGCCGAGTATGTATGATGTCTGTATGTATGAAAGCGTCGGTCTCAGAGACTGTGAGAGTTAGATACATCCGATTTTTAACATAAGTTCGTCTGTGCCCTTTGCTGTTCAAGTTAATTTCAAGTTCCCGATATCTTTCACATTGATAGATCGATTTCACATGGGATCGATAACAATAAAGTAAACTTTAACTATAAGCAAAATAATGACAATCTGTGAAATTTTTATTGAAATCGACTCAGAAACATAGGAGATATTGAACATTAAAGTTAAGTCAAGTGTGTACACACAAAACACATACTTGGAAGGCACTGTACAGTCAGTATTGTATAGTCGGGAACCCTAAATATGAATAATCGGAATACTGTGAACAGACTTTGATTCAAATATACACTATACTAAGTAACAAGATAGATAGATGTATGATGTCTGATACATGAAGTATGATGTATGTTATGTATGGAATGTATGGTATGGTATGTATGTAAGTAAGTATGTATGTATATATGTATGGTATGTATGTATGAAATGTTGATATGGTATGTATGTATGTATGTATGTATATATGTGTGTATGTGTGTACGTATATTATGTATGGTATGTATATATGGAATGTATGTATGTATGTAAATAAGTATAAGTATGTATGTATATATGTATGGTTATGGTATGTATGTATGTATGTATATATGTATGGTATGTATGTATGAAATGAATATATGGTATGTATGTATGTATATATGTGTGTATGTATGGTATGTATGGTATGTATGTATGTGTGTATGTATATTATGTATGGTATGTATGGTATGTATGGTATGTATGGTATGTATGGTATGTATGGTATGTTTGGCATGTATGGTATGTATGGTATGTATGGTGTGTATGGTGTGTATGATGTGTATGATGTGTATGGTGTGTATGGTGTGTATGGTGTGTATGGTGTGTATGGTGTGTATGATGTGTATGATGTGTATGGTGTGTATGGTGTGAATGGTGTGTATGGTGTGTATGGTGTGTATGGTGTGTATGATGTGTATGGTGTGTATGGTATGTATGGTCTGTATGGTGTGTATGGTGTGTATGATGTGTATGATGTGTATGGTGTGTATGGTGTGTATGGTATGTATGGTGTGTATGATGTGTATGGTGTGTATGGTATGTATGGTCTGTATGGTGTGTATGTATATTATGTATGGTATGTATGGTATGTATGGTGTGTATGATATGTATGGTATGTATGGTGTGTATGGTGTGTATGGTGTGTATGGTGTGTATGATGTGTATGATGTGTATGGTGTGTATGGTGTGTATGGTGTGAATGGTGTGTATGGTCTGTATGATGTGTATGGTGTATATCGTGTGTATGGTGTGTATGATATGTATGGTGTGTATGGTGTGTATGGTGTGTATGATGTGTATGGTGTGTATGGTATGTATGGTCTGTATGGTGTGTATGGTGTGTATGATATGTATGGTGTGTATGGTGTGTATGGTGTGAATGGTGTGTATGGTGTGTATGATGTGTATGATGTGTATGGTATGTATGTATGTATGGTATGTATGTATGTGTGTATGTATATTATGTATGGTATGTATGGTATGTATGGTATGTATGTATGGTATGTATGTAAACTAGAAATATATCCCTCGAATTGCTTATGTCACTTTGACCACGCCCACTTCTTGCCGACTTTGTCAGTTGGCAATGCAGATCTTTGAAGTTGGTGGTTTTTCCTTTTGGGACTTGGCCAATCAATAAAATTAGCATAAGCTTAAATTTCACGCTGTCAAAAAACAATGAATGGATGTGTTTACATACGTACGTGCTTGGAGTATGTGTAAATACATATGTACATATGTATGTATGGGTATTTCTTATGTAAACATATACGAGGCGGCATCGCACAACAAAAAACAGCAACAAAAGCGCCACAATAAATGTCTGGCATTATTTGTGTGTGTGTGTGTTGGTGTCCTCTTTGTTGTTGGTGGGGGGAGGGGTATGTGTGCACACAATTGAATAAGATACCCGCCCATATTTTACATAGGAATGAAACAAGGGGCGAAGTGTGGGAGGAGGTGTAGGGGGTTGGATCCTAGGTTACTCAATGTTGGCAATCGAAGCGCAGGAGAAGTTTTGAGATTTAGATTTAAGATTCCAGCTTTGCATTGAGGCAAAGCGCGTTTAATAGCCAGGACATAAATCTTTTCCCCCTTCCTCTGTTCGTTCCTTTCCCCCGTTCTATATATATATCTCTCTCTCTCGCTCGCTCGCTCTCTTCATGCATGTTTTTATTGTGGGTTTTTGCTCGCATTTTAGTTGGCTTGAATGTGTTTGTATGCATGACGTTCTTATCCAATTAGAGTGGCCGCCATGTGGCGTCTGTGTAAGTGCCATGCCCCGCCGCTCCTGCCACCTTACCTTGAGCATATTAAAACGACGCCATTTTGTCAGCTTACTTCCTCTGCTGTCTAGCTCTGCTGATGTGCTACATGTCAATATTTTATGATTGGAATTGATATGATAACTACTTTTTCATACTACATACTTAAATATAAAATATATATATGTCGTTTAGAACGCATATTTTCATCAATTTTGGGCATTACCAAATTGTGTTGCCTACTTTTGAGCGCCGAGCAAATTGGCAACTGCAAGCTAAAAAGCCGCAAGCGAAAGCCAATTGCTCAATTACAGCGAAAACAGGCAGCCATCAACAACAACAATGTGCTTTGCACAAGTGTGTGTGTGTGTGCACATACAAACGCACATGCATTGGTGTTGTGTTGAATTTCACGCCAGGAGCTGCCAAGTGAAGTCCGTAGTTTTTCGCCATTTTTAGCGCGTCTCTCTGTCCGCGCACTCTCTCTTCCTATAACACATATACATACACACATATACCCTCCGAGTCCCTCTTAGGCCCTCTTAGTCCCTCTCTCGTTCTCTCTCTCTCTCGCTCACGTTCGTACATGTGTGTGTGTGTATTTATTGTTTAATTAACTTCACGCCTGTCTATCACACACACACACGCACATATACACAAACACACTGAGGCATTTGCTGCACAGACGTCGAGTTTATTCGTTGTATGCACAACGCTATCTGTGTGTATATATAACTGTATGTAGCTGTGCGTGTATGTGTGTGTGTGTGTGTGTGTGTTTGTTTAACTGTGCAAAGACCACGCATGCAGCAGCTTTGCTGTTGTTGTTGTTGTTGCTGCAACTTTTGTTGTGTTTTTTTAGCTCACACAAAAGTTAATCAGTTAGGGCAATGTGTGAAAAACAAAGTGCATTCCATGCTGGTGTCTGATGGTTGTTAACTACCACACACACACACACACACACACACGCACATACATATAAAAACAAGACTAGATATGCCCCACTAGGTGGTATATTAGTGCATTGAGTACATTTGTTGAGCCTTTTTCTTATTGCTTATTTACAACTTAATAATTTCTTTAAATTCATATCATATCAAATCGATTAGCTTTAAGGTATACACAATAATGTGATCGTTGGATATATATTTTTGAATCGAAGGGAGAAAATGATTTACCCAGATCGAATCAAGCTATCCGATTTCGTTCATTTTGATTCCCAAACATTATTTTCAAGCTTCAGAAAGGATTAACTCCTTTTAGGGTATTTATGATTTGGCATTGATTTCGATTTGTGAACGTAGTTTTAAGCAAGTTTGTTGTAGCTGAGACTTACACAACACACACACACACGGACAGATAGACATACAGATGGCTGATGCTGCTGCTGCAGAAAAGTATGCAACAGTTTTTGCCATCTGCAAAAATGATATCAAGCAACTTTAGTGCAAACCTTTGCCAGATCATTTTTGTTTTAATTGATACACGTGTTGTGCGGTTTACAGCTACAGTAAGTGTCGACAGGACATCATCCAACTGTTCAATGTAATTAAATGAAAAAAGTTATGGGGCCAAACTCAGTTTGGTTTTTGGGCCAAACGTAGTTGTCAAATGTCAATGGCTTGCTTTTGTGAGCTTCTTTAAAAGACATTTTGCTTTCAGCTGCGTAAGGAAATTCTCCTCTCGTCTTCTTTGGTCTTTTCTTTTTTTGCATGCTTTTGTTTCCACTCTCTCTCTCTCTCTCAGTCTTCTAACCTTTTTGCTTTGTGTGTGTCTGCGTGTGTTTATTTATTTTTTACTTTTTGTTTTTTGTGCATTTTCCATTGAAAAGCCCTCTTCACAAGCAATTAAACACACAAAAGCGTTTTGCGCGCCGTGCCGCAGGCGAAACGAAGCAACAACAACACCAACAATAACTCTGTGGATGGGGGCATCAAGCCAGCAGCCAGCCAGCCAGCGAGCCAACAATGTGGCAAGATAAATGGATGGCAAAGCACAAGCTCTGCAATATGAATAATCGCACTGCAGTGCGGGCGGCGGGCGGCGGCGTGGTGCGGGTGGTGCTAGGCGACTTGGATAGCTAACACTTTTTGTGTGAAAAACTCTTCTCGCTCTATGCGCGTTTGTGTTAGTGTGTGTGTGTGTGTGTGTTTGCAAAGGGCGGCGGCTGCTGCGACGAGGAAGAGGAAGAGCAAGAATAGAGCAAGAGGGGTCTTTGTTTACACAAGCGATTGGCCAAGATGGCCAGACGAATAAACGAACACAAGAACACACGAACACAACGAAACGAGCAAGTGGTGCCTCTGGGTGGTGCTGCTTGCTACTGTTGTTGCTGCTGCTGTTTCTGCTGTTGGCGTGTCAGCCAAAGGAGTGGCTAAAAGTACACACAAGATTCACACACCGACAAGAGGCGATACCAACACCAATAAAACCAAACAACACCCAACGCCAACACTTGACAGTATTCTTCACACCATTGCACACACACACACACACACATACTCTCTCTCTCTCTCTCTTTCTCTGTTGTTGCGTTGTCTCTGTCTCTATCGTCGGGAACAGCAGCA
Organism: Scaptomyza reducta; assembly: GCA_035044485.1. Lineage (NCBI taxonomy): Eukaryota > Metazoa > Arthropoda > Insecta > Diptera > Drosophilidae > Scaptomyza > Scaptomyza reducta. The sequence continues at coordinate 40,928 of JAWNNV010001279.1, read as the reverse complement.
ACATTGCTTTCTCCCTACTAACACCCATTCGTCGCCTATATCTTCGTTGCCAATGAACAAACGTTATCCTTCTTTTGTTGTGTCTCTGTATGTGTGTGTTATTTCACTTACAGTTGCCAGCAACTGCTGCTACTGCCACATACTTAAGTTGTTGTTCGTGGCTGTAGCCAAGACAGCATAGAAAACATATGCTTCAATAGAAACTTCTCGAAATGTTTTCAAATTATCCCGAAAATTCAAATTAGTGCTCTTCCATTGAATTTCCTTACTTTAATACACATTTAATTGTAATAAGATATCGAGTACGATTCCCCGAAATATATGTGAATTGTGCTTTTTCGGCATAATTGAAAATTATTCAAGGATTTTTCATCTTATTTATGTCCCAGCAGAGTGGAAAAGCTTAAAGCATTGATGGATATGACTACAATCTCCCACTCCCTCAAATATGTGTATATATATGCTTAAACAAAATTAATATTAAACTTGATAAATAGACTTGTTTATCGGCCTATGCCTGTGCTTTTTGTTTTGGATCCTTATCGGATAAAGGGTGAAAAGAATCTATTATAATATATATTAGAGTCTAGTATTCAATGCTCTCTACCACTTATCGGATAAAGCGTGAAAAGAATCTATTATAATATATATTAGAGTCTAGTATTCAATGCTCTCTACCACTTACGTCCTATGAGAACTCATCGATCTGAGAGACTATACGCAAAGTACATATAGTCGATTCGATTTAGACACAGCCGAGTCGATATGTCCTTTGGTCCGTTTATCTCTATGCCGATCTCAGACTCTATATGCGCTTCTACAATTCTTTTGAATTTTCAATATTTCTTTGGGAAACTTGAAAACGCCTTTGAACATATAGACGAAATAATGTCAATCTGTGAAATTGTTATTGAAATCGTTGGAAAAACCTCGTAGAAGAATAAAACATTGAAGTTTACTGACTTCCAAAGTATTTCAGGCAGATTGAAGCATCTCCGATCCCATACGCTCGCCTTTAGACCTAGGTAGTATACATATAGTTGAAGCGTACACACATACAGCCATTTGCCAGCACTGACTTTACGCGTTAAGTTTAAGGTTCAGAGTTTCGTCTAGTCGGGATTTCTCGACTAGGGTCGTCTTACTTGTTTCTGCTTGTGTATATCATTTCACAATAGAATCATCAGGTGAAAGCTTAAAAACTATTACAAATTGATAAATATGGATTTTTAAAACCTTAAGTATGTCGCATATCTTAAATATCCTATTCATTTAATGAGAAATCATTTTGAAATTCTTTAGTATTTTTTTCTATTAATATTTCGTTACGCAAACATTAAGGAAATGCTTGGGGAAAAATCCTCAGAAAGCGAGAATACAGTTTTAAATAAACTTCAATATCAATTTAATCAGGAAACACCAGTGGATATATTTTAAATACAGAAAGTAAAGATATGAAACAACGACAAGAAAAGAGCAAGATGATTCCGAGATTCCGAGCTCAACAACCTTAACGTTGCTAACCCAAAGCTAATCATCAGTTATATCATAATTCGTGGATGATGTTATTAACATAGAATCCAATGCTTTGTTTGTCCAAATGGGCATTTATCGACTAGATCCTTCTTACTTGTTACTTATATAAGATATAGGTTTGATCTTTGTTGGGCGAGCAGACACCCAAACAGTTCTGATAAGTCTGATATTAAGTGCGATTCTTGAGTCAAAATGGTCAGAACACAATACTAAAATACTAAGAATGCTATGAATCAATTAATATAAACAAGTTTACAACATTAAACTAGACTTTACAGCGGTTAACAAAATAACTAAAGATAGTTTTCTGTTCTTATGCAGTTGCGTGAACTGTGTAAACTTTATATAGATCCGAGTTAGCATTACGTAAGATCCTTGAAAAGATCTTTTAATCATATGGGTTTCATGATTTCAAGACATTTCGAGGGCTATTAGTTTTGGCTTTCGCATTTTTAGCACTCTTAATTAATATTCTTTATTGACCCAAGCACACACACACACACATACACACACGCACACACACACGCACTTAAAGATGCCTCATATAATGGCGAGTAAATAATATTTGTTAGTTCATTTAGTGAACACAATTTAAATTACATTCGAAATTTCTCTTGCAACCGGGGGGTACCCCGTTCCTTCCTACCTCCCATCCCTCTCCCCATCCAGCCACTGCTGACCGCACGAAACTAAGAACTCATTATTGCAGCTGTGTGCGTGTGTGTATGTGTGTGGTAAAGTTTATTTGCCTGCTGTTAAGTGATAAGGGGCCGGGGGCGGAGGGGTGAGGTGTGCTTTATAGGGGGTCTCTCCATTGGTAGGTGCCATAAAAATGGCGCCAGACGGTCGACGCTCTAAGCAATTATGCCACTGACTGCAGTGGCACAGTGGCGCCCTCTTCAGGTCAATAGACGCAATGCCGAGGTGCGATTTGTAAACAAGGGGCACAAAACAACGATTCGAAAGCTTCAAAAGGGAGGACCTATTCAGAGAAAGCTTTGCGTGATTTTTGACCAACAACAAATGGATCGTTCAGCTACAGAGGTATATGGGTCCAACGGGTGATGGGGGGAGGGTACATCCCTGCAATCAACTAAATGAGTGACCAAAAAGGACACAACAAATGAAATGGAGCGCAAGAGAAATGTCAAACTGTGCGCAAAAATGTAAATACAGAAAAACGAAGAAAAACAAAACTCAACACGCAAAAAAAAAAGGATGAAGGCTGAAGGATGAAGAAAACCCCCAAAGGAACAGCAACAAAGCGCGTCAAGCAGCAAACAAAAGCAGAAGACATCAAGAAAGAAATCAGAAATACCATAAAGAAAAGAAGTATAGCAAAAAGAAAAGAAAAGAAAAGAATATCCTAGGAAGAAGAAAGAAAAACAACACTTATAAATAAAAACATGCTCATTAATGTAAAAGTCAGACGCCGCAATATCCAAAGCTTCGTCCAGACTGCGATGCAGCATAAAGTGAGAGTAATTGAGAGAGAGAGAAGGAGATGGTGGTGGTGGTGGGGGTGTGCTGCTGTGTTAAGGGTGCTGGACAGAAGGGGCAGTTTGCTGGCACTCGCACAATTCGCAGACAATGCGAAACGGCTCCTTGGAATTGAAATTGGAATTCACTTTTGTCTGCGGCGACAGCTCAGTACACAAGAACAGAACACCCTCCACTCCCTTACCCACCCTCCAATGCGATTCCAATGGCGCTCCCATTATGATATTGCATTAAGTGATGTGCCCCCAAGCAAGTGCTGGTCCTGTCAAAAAAAAAGTCCTTTCCTTTTGCCTGACGATGACTCAGCGCTTGTTTTGCTTGTTTTCCCAGGATCCCAGGGATCAGCTGCCTTAAAAGCAAAGTTTTGCATAAGCTAAAGCCTTTATTCCAATCCGATCTCTCTCTATAAAGCAAGTTTAAGTCGATCTTTCTTTATTGCGATAAGGATAAACATAACTTACGCTTCATTGTTTCAAGTTCAGGTCCAAAAAAAGGAGCATAAAAGCTTTCAATTACTTTGAACAAGCTTTAAGACTTAAGTAAAGTATGTCCTAAAGCGATCTGCACATAATATATACACATATATTTGCCCTTAAGTCAATTTGATGTCCAAAACAGCTTTAAGACTTAGTTATGGCATTGAAAAGTATGTCTTAACTCGAGATTTCTAAAGTGAAAAAAGCTAGAAAAATTTTTATATTTTTCCATATACTTTCGGCGTTCGTTCCTTGGTATTTAGTTGTTGTTGTCGCCAAAGTCGTCTAAATTCGTACATCAAAATGTATTCTCGAGGCTTTCAGCCCAAATTTGCATAGCAATTAAGCCAAGAGTCAAAAACTTGTGAAGTGTTTTTTTTTTCATATTATTTTTTGTGGCTGAGTTTTGCAGCACAAAACGAAAAAAATAGCGTGAAAATGCGCCAAATTGTTAGACACAAATTGTTGTATACATTATGCAACTCGCTGAAAAGAGGATGAGAGTGAGAGAGAGAGAAGTGAGGGGCAGAGGGAACGGGAGTTGGATGCTTCAAAACTTTTGTAGCCGAAATCATTTAAGCAATGTTAAGAAATGGTAAAGAATTTCGACGAGCAGGGTTTAGATAGGGAGCAGGGGGTTGGGGGAAGTAACGCACCTGACATTGTCAGACTTTGGACACACTCCCCGTCTCTCTCTCTCTCTTTCTCCATGTCTCTCTCTCCTTCTTTTGTTGGTTTTTGACAAGTTTCTTAAGATAGATTGCATTGACTTGACAGCTTTTTCAAGAGCTCCACGAAGTACTTCATCCCCCAAACCACTCCACCACCCACCCATCAAGCACTTGAGCAAAATCAATATGACCAGCCCCCCCCCAGCCCTGCACTCTCTAAATTTCTTGTTTCCTGTGCACGACGCGCGCGCTGTTATAAATTAAATTCGTAATTGATTCCTGAATCCGCAATCCTGCAAATGGGATTACAACACGTTGAAAATCAGCAGCAAGCCCACCAAGCCAACCCATAAAGCCAACACACCACCCACCCAACCACCCACCCGCAACCGGCGAACAGCAACCACCATAAGCAACAACAACAATCATCGAGTGTTTTCTATAGATACAAAATTGCGTGCGCCGTAAATGAAACTGAACTGAATCGAAGTTTCCCCGAGTTGGTTTGCCAGGACAATAGCAGGATGCCTTAGGCTGACGGGGCGTCAGCTGGCGTTGCGTTAGTCAGTCGATAGATAGAAAGATACAACAACAACAACAGGAACAATAATAGCAGCAGCAAATGCTCTTGCCTGTCTTTTTGTCCATATCTTCTGTCGATTCCTCACCCCGTTCCTCAGATGTTTATATGTTTTACTTAAGTGTGCGAAGTCGTTCTACGTTTTGCAACCCCCGAAACACACACACACACACACATAGCTCTTCATACTCTCTATGGATCTCTCTTCTAACTGCGTTAGAAGCATCCATCCAACGGCAATTCCATTCTTCCGCCGGTAATAACAAAAACAACAACATTACAAACAATGGAGCTCAACACAAAACTCTGCATTTTATAGTATACTCCAAATTCCAACTCTCCGACATTGATTCTGACCTCGTTTTACCCTGACCCACACACACACACACACACAAACACACCCACCCCTGCCCTTCGATTCGACGACTTTGCTTAACAGCTTACAATAATTTCAATGCCAAAGTAATGCGTGCTGGCTTCGACCGCCCTCCTCGAGCTGAGAGGTTTTACGCGCATCTACTCCTGCATTATTGCTCCGGACCACTTGAGGCCGAACCCCGTTTAAGTCTTAATAACTCGTGGCATTTTAAATGCCCTGGCCATTGATATCCAAAGGGTATAAAGTGGATATAGGCAAACTGATAGCAATTGGTTAAGGATAACAACAAAAAGGGTGAGGATTATCCAAAACACAACTTGATCTGAAAGTAAAACTGAACTGCAAACTGTTCGCAACGTTAAAGCCAATCAAGTTCTGGCCAGGTCTACACACTGTTGGCTCTTATCAAACCGGCCCCGAGCTTGACGGAACTACAACTGGAACTACTACTGTGTTCTGTCTTTAGTTTTGACTTGCGGCCATATTATGTTTTCCATAGCTGTCAAATTTGATTTGACAAATGTAAATGATACACACGACAGTCTCAGACAGACATCTAGACACAACTATAGTTGTTGCTCTTTTTACTTACTCACTTTGTTAGTTAGTTTAAAGTGTGCTGCTTTTGCTAGCCCCACCATCATCTATTGTAGTGCAAATGACAGTTGGCATAATAATGCATGGCAACTATCCAAACAGCAATTTGCATATTTTGAAATGCGATTTACACCTTTCTCTCGCGCAAACAGCTTTTCAACAGCTGCGTGTTGAGCGTCGAGCGTTTTAGCTCTCAACCTTGTCAAGCTTGAATGCAGCTGACTGTTGAGCATAGAAAAGTTCGGAACGTATGCATGTGTTGGTGTCTGGTCTATTCATTGATAATGACAGGGCAAACCTAACAACATTATCACATCATCAAGTTTAAGTATTTACAACTTCCAAAGCTGATAAGCGACAGTTGACTATTACGATTACTAACCAGCGGAATGTTAAGCAAAGATATGAATTGCTTCTAGGAGTAAATCACATGATTTTAAGGAACGAAATGAAAGTGCAAAACAACCAAAATATTTACTTGGTGCATTACTTATTTGTACAACAGCCTCAATGTTGTTTGTTATTTATTCTTAAATATGCATTTATATTTATATTCATCGAATATTGTGATTTTTAATAGGTTCAAACTCACTAAAAACCATTAAACATATTACATTAACAAATGTAATATCTTCGACCATTTATCTATTTGTATTTCAGATCTCGTGTACCGATCTCAGTTACTATAAGACCTAGAGACCCCAGATTTGTAACATTGGCTCGCGTAATCCCTAGGTAGTTCAAGTTTGTTTCAAATTTTCGATAACTCTTCCCGTTTCCGATATACACATGTGATCGAAAACAACAAAATCTTGAATTTGGAAAACTTTGAGACAGACTTTTGAAACAGTAGACAAATAATGACAAGCTGTGAAATTTGTATTGAAATCCGTTCAGAAACACCGGAGATATGAAACAATGAAGTTATGTCAAGTAGGCACACACATACTTGCAAAATCAGTGAGTGACGCGTAAAGTATAGGGTTCAGTGTATAGTCTAATCGGTATTTCTCGACTAGGACCTTCTTCCTTCTTACTTGTTTCTGCTTGTGTATATCAGTTCACAATAGAATCATCAGGTGAAAGCTTCAAAACTATTACAAATTGATGAATATGGATTTTTTAAAGTATATATATTATATATATATTTTTAAGTATGGCGCATATCTTAAATATCCTATTTATTTTATCCGAAATCATTTTGAGATTCTTTAGTATTTTCTCTATTAATATTTCGTTACGCAAACATTAAGGAAATGCTTGGGGAAAAATCCTCAGAAAGGCAGATTACAGTTTTAAAGAAACTTCAATATCAATTTAATCGGGAAAAACAAATGGATATATTTTAAAGTAGTAAATGCAGAAAGGAAATATATGAAAACAACGACAAGAAAGGAGCAAGATGATCAATAGGACTAAATCAAGCAGGATATAAGAATTCCGAGCTTTCAATCAGTTATATCATAATCCGTGGATGATGTTATTAACGCAGCCGCTGCCAAAACAACATAGAATCCAATGCTTTGTTGGGGAAGGGCATTTGTCAAACCTTTTCCAAATGTTTTGATTAGTATATAGAGTTTCTGTTGGGTTTTAAGCACTTGAACACTGGAAACACTTGAGCCACATATATAGTAGTATATGTCAGATATAGACTTGATTTCAAAATTGTGCTTAAATTGCTCAATTGCACACGTTTGATATCCTCGATTTGTTATTATACATATGTATATACGTATGTATGTATGTTAAAAAAAAAGAACAAAACAAAATAGTTTACAAATTGAAAATCACAAGTTTAATAAACAAGCGACAAGAACTGCGGCGACGAAGACGACGACAACGCGACAGCGACAGCGACAGAAAATGATGCTGTATTGTATTGTGTTCGAATCTGATGCGCGACGGTAAACGCAATAACGCAAAGACGTGGAAACGCTGAACGCAGAACGCAGAACGTGAAAAAGCGAACGCTGAATTCGCCGAAAACGCAGAACGTGTAACGTAGAGGCCGAAACGTGTCCAAGCCAAAGCACCAGGCAGGCAACACAGCCGGGCCGGGTTAAGACAATCGCAGCAGACAAGTCCAAGTCCAAGTCAAAGTTGTCAGCGTCAGCGTCAGCCGGAGCAGCGCAGCGCAAACGTCAGCAGCGAAAGCTGTGCGACAAAAATCACCAGGAACCATTGACGGCGGCAGAGCGAGAGAGAGCCGAACGCACGCTGGCTACAATGTTGCGGAGCAGCGACGCTGACGTTGTTCACCACGGCGTCGTAGACTTTAAGTAAAAGCTTAGCCAAGCTTAGCTTACTTATTTTATTTATTTTTCTCCCTAGTACCGCTGTCACCAGCGGCGGCTTCAATGCGCGACAAGCATTTTGACACCGTTTTTTGTTGTTGTTTTGTTTTTGTTTTTAATTCCTTTCTTTGATATTTATTCTTTACTATTATTGTTGTTGCCCACCCACAAGAGACCCATGTCATGGGTCACAAACAAAATGGCCGCCAGTGGCGCCTTTATGCTGAGAAAGAGCAAGCAACTGATCCTGCCAAAAAAAAGCTCGTGTCACAACATTGCCGACGGCGGCGGCGACGACACAAACAGTCGCAGTAGCAAAAAAAAAAAACAAAAAAAAACAACTAATTAAAAGCCAAACCAAAAAGGAACTAGAACTGTTGCACTCGACGCTGCCGTCGTGTGTCGCCTGCCGTTGGACGGCATCAAATGATGACGGTGGCTCGCTGCGCTGCGCTGCGCAGAGGCATGAAACTCACCATAGCAGCGCGCGACGCTAGCAGCGCCGTTAGGCAGCAGTAGCTATTTGCTCAGTTAATTAGGCAATGGCGTCGCCAGCAGCGACGTCGACTGAGTCAGTTTTCGTACTGAGAGTGAGTGAGTGGAATTCACTACAAACCGGTTACAGCATAGGCACGGCATGTGTGCGCGTGTGTGTGTGTGTGTGTTATAGGTCGTCTGGAGCCAGGCAAGGATAACACGCAATGAGCGGGCAGCGCTTCACAGCCTCGCAATACGCTTTTCCACAGTTGTATCTATTTGTTTTTTGTTTTTCTTCGATACGTTTTTTTTTTATTGTGTTAGCCAAAAAATCCAAAAGAGCAGCGCCAACAAAATATTTTGCTGTGTGTGTCCTTTAGAGACAGCATAACAGATTTGTGTTTGCCTAATGTCGGCCACTATAACTGGAGCAACATAGAACACGACGCACATGCTCTTGCCACAGGTAGAAAAAGTTTGGCTTTGAGGTGATAATGAAAACTGCACTCAATCGCATATACTAGATTCTATGTATGATATGTATGCATGTTGCTAAGTGTGAACGTATGTATGTGAATGTGTGAATCTGCTTTCCTAGCTTCCTTTTGCCCGTATCAACAATCTAATTGCATTTCTTTTCTCACCACATGAGATCGTCTCAGTGGCTTCAAACTTATAATTTGTTTTTCACGCTTGGCTAACCTAGCAATATGTTTTGAATATGAGTTTCGCTTTCTACAAAAAAAAAAAAAATCTCTACTCCAATATATGATTCAAATAAATACTGATGTTGTGTGTGTGTGAATATGTATTAATGATTTAACACTTGCAATTTATTGCTTTCATTGATAAATATATATTTACGCATATTTACACATACTTAAGCTGTATGTGTGTGTGTGTGTGGGTGGGAACAAATTTGGGATTTTACCTTAAGTCCATATTTAAATTTGCCTTTGTCGCAAAAAGCGCAAAAAAAAATAAAAAATAAAACAAAAACAAGAAAAAAAACCAAAGTAAAAAATGAAAATAAATGAAAATGGTGTCATTAATGATAAAAACAAGGAAACAACAACAACAACAACAAAACCAACAAACAAAAATAAACAGCGCAAGCAAAAGCCAAATAACATGGCAGAAATTGGCTGAGAGAAGAACGTAAGCGACAGAAAGGGAAAGAGAATGCTTGTAATGGGTTGTGTGTGTGTTGTATGTGTATGTGTGTGGGGGGGGGGGGGATTGTAGCTACTGCTGCTGCTGAGCGAAAATGCTTTTGTGAATGCCTTATCACACGTTACGTGGTAGAGCAGCCACCGTTGGCGTCTACGCTGTCGCTGGCGCGTCGGTGGCTGCTGCTGCGCCAGAGCGTAATGAATAAAATATGCAATAAGCATAAAGAACAAAAATAAATGCAAATTCGTTAACGGCGCGACGAAACTTGCAAAGTCGTCGTACCGAAGGAAACCAAAACCAAAACCAAAGCAAAGCAAAGCTCAGCAGCAGCGGAGCGCTGAGAGCGCGTACGTCTTGGTGTGTGTGTGAGCAAGCGAGACAACAGTAGAGCAACGCCCACTGTACGACGACCATTTTACATTGAGGCACAGCGCTTGGCGTGGGGTAGAGCGAGTGCGCTCTTTGCTCTTTGCGCAGACGCCGTGAGAGCGCCGAAGAAATCGGCAGCATGCGATGCTGCTCGCACTCGCATTTACACAACGCTGGCAGCAGCAGCAGCAGCAGAGTTCTTTCGCTGTGGTGAGTTTCGTTAATTTTGTCAACAGCTCAACACAAACAAGAACACACACACACACATATATGGGACATAAGCATTGGCAGCAACAACAACAATGCGCACGATCGCTTTGTGGGCGGAGTTTAACCGTAAGCATGCGGCAACTCCGTGTGCACAAGCGAGACGCAAGCAACGCCTTAGTCGCCTAGTCGCCTCAAAAGCGGCCGTCACGCATATCCTGCATTTTGTCACAGGCATGCCGGCGACGCCAAACAGCGTGTCCTGTCCAGCCAACTCATAACGAAATCAAAGCGAATCCTGCTGTGGCATATATATTCAAACGATTCTATTTGTATACAACAAACATATGCTTCAATGCCATGTGTGTATGTATATGTAAATGTACTATTATCCTTGACGCACGCAGCAACTGCGTTCAGAGTTCGCTTTTTGGCGCGAAATGTCACGCTTTGTTTTGCGGCAGTGTGCGAAGTTTTCAATCTATTAGAGACGAAGGATATCGATGTCGACGTCAATGTTTTTATTGATTTACCTCATTCAGTCAATCTCTAAAATGAGATTGCTTCTTATGTGCATATATATCAGTATCTGTTCATTCATATATTGAATAAGTTAACAAAGAACTAGAAAAAAAAATAATTTTCTGTTTAATATACACAAGAAATAAATATTAGATATATATTATTTTGCCATGTTATATACATATTGACATAAACAAAGCTGTTCGTATCAGATGAGTTGCATGAATATTTTTAGTTGACTGCAGTTTTCTAAGGGGGCATCAACAAAACACTTCAAAATGGCGTCGATTGCAGCTGCTGTTAAAATGCGGAAAAGAAGAAGATGAAGAAGTAGGAGAAGGAGAACAGAAAATAAAAACACACAACTTAGCCAAAGCAACGAGCAGAAAATTAACTGTAAAAAATGCTACAATATGCAATTGTTGATAATGAGGCATGTGGCGCGCATATCCTACGTGCCCCCTTTCAAAAATATAAACTCTCTGCAGTTTTGTGTGCACTCCGATAACCGAATCAAACTCTGGCGCCTACGCCCGTTTGGCTTATTAGTCGAAGCTGCAGACAAAATCGGGAGCAGCAGGACGTGGGCGGGGGGGTGTCAGCCGTTCGCGGGTAGGTGCAATGGCTGTTGGGGAGTTTAATTCAGCTTCAGGCAGCAGCAAACAGATCACTTTGCCTTTGGCTGTCTTTGGGGGCGCGTTGGGGCGCCGTTGTTGTATTTGCTAAACTTTCCATTTAATTTTGGCGCTGCACAGGCGGCGGCAATTAATTTGGAGGCGCAACAAGCGTTGAGAAGCCTCCAAATGAAGTGTGACGAGCATCTTCTTCTTCTTTTTTTTCTGTCGTTTTGTGTTCGTTCTGCCATCAAATATCCTGTACACCCCATTCCTACAAGTTGGGTATATACCAAAGAGTTGTTAAGGCGAAACTAAGAAATTACTCTATTCTTAATGTTCTTTTCATTTTTCGAAACAACAATTTTGAATATTTCGGATTTCTAACAAAGAAACTTAGTTCAAAAAGTACACTTAGAAGAGGAAATATGAAGAAAAGATCCACAGTGCATGGAGTTCTCTAGACTCTTGTCAAGTTTGGATTTTTTTGAATCTTCATTTAGTTTTGTCAGACACTTTTCTCCATGATAAAATAAATTTATGTATTTGTTTCATAAATTCAGATAGTTTATAACATAAATGTAATATCCAAGCCTCGGGGAAGGATACTGTGGAGCGTCAGCTCTGCGGCTATGTAGCAGATCCTTGTATGTCGTCCTGCGGTGCGTGTTATCAGATGGAATGTGCTTCGACCTGACTGTCTATATGGAGTCCATTCTGAAGAAGTCTGCTTTCCTTTTCGTTTTTCTTATTCTTATTCCTTTTTTACCCCATTTTGAACAAATGCTTTTGAGGTATTTACAATAAACTTCAGGTTCTCAGCAGCTTGTGCGAAACCCTGAATATAAAGCTATGTTTCCCAAACGTATCCTTGACAAAGATTTTCTTGTAAGTTTTCTTTGGTGTTTCCTTCTTGCATCTTGCTTCATTTGCTTCGCATTGATTCAACCCAACTAGGTTTAACTATCTGTAATGTATTTGTATTTGATTAGCTATTAAACATGCAGAATTCCTTAATTACATACAAATTTCTGTCTGTGTTGAAATTTCCTATAGATTTTTGGAGCATTTCCCTGTGAATTTGTGGGGCATCTTCTAGTTCGGCTCTCTACTGACGGCTGTGCATTGGCCCTTTGCAACAGTTTCTTCCTTAACTTCTGTCTGTTTGCAGCAACTATATTTATGTTAAACCCTCCCCCTCCAGACATACACACACCCGCTCTCAACTGTGTTTGTGTGTGTGTTTGAGTGGGGAGGTGGGGGAGGCACTGTTTTCCCACCTTGCCACATTCGAATGAGCTGAGCGCTGGCTCGGATGTGTATGATGGGATGAATGGCTTTTGGATGTGCGTGCGTGACAATCTCGCTGCCCTCTCCCTGACATTATACGGTTTTGGTCTTTTCCAGTTGGATCATTCAAGCATGACAATAAAGACCATTTGTTTTTGTTTCTGTTGTTGTTGTTGTTGTTTTTTTCTGTGGTTGTTGCTGCTTCTGTTGGCCAAACACTAGGCAACAAATTGTTGTAATTATGAACCCAGTTGCGTTTCGCTTGTCGCTTCCCGATGTCATAATGTCGGTGTTTGTTGTGTTGTCTCCGTTGTTGTCTCCGCGTGGCCTGCAATTATGGTAAAAGTTGCATGGAACACAACCCACAACAGCAACAACAACAACAACAACAGCAACAACAACAACATGTAACAAAACAAAACGTTTCATTTTCATTGAAATTATTTGTGTTGTGCTTTTGTTTTCGCAATTGCCGCATTGGACAACAGCAGCTCTAAAAAAATAAAATATATGAAATAGTAAAAATAAGTCGCACCTGAGAACACCCTGACATCGTATTATAATATTTAGTAAATATTGGCTAAGATTTCTTACTAGTTCTTTTATCTGTTGGTTGTTTTTACTTTGTTCCCTGTTCGCCTAATGCATTCCCTTTAAGACTATTATATTGTGTACCATAAAACTAACTAACTAAGGGCATGTTTATTGCTGAGAAATGAAGAATGTTGATCTTGTTTTTAATATACTCTTTGGTGCTCAGACAATTTCCATTCTTTTTTTTTTATATACTCTTTGGTGCTCAGACAATTTCCATTCTTCAATTGTACAAATAAATTGTAATCAAAGCTCAAAATGCAAATTTGGTTAATTTCGGTTAATATGTGAATCTGACTAATTTTAATAAGCTCAATTCGCATTAGCTCTTTTCTTATATCTCCTCCAAACTTTATCTCTTTATGTGTTTATACCTTGTTCTAGTATTTAACATTTTCTGACGTTGCCTGTACAACTGTACTTTTATCATGGGAATTTGCTAAGAAGTCATATATATATATATATATATTTGAATATCTGACATGTTCGATTCGATGCGTTTCGATTGAGACCTTTTGCTGCACCTTCAAGTTGCACACACACACACACTGACACACAGCTGACACACATAAATACAGTAGGTATAGCGTGTTGCATACTTACCACAAATGTGCATGGTACAACGATACCAGACATGCAACAAGCTGTCGTCTCTCCGGTGTTTCTCTTTCCTTTCTCATTCACTGACCCTTCCACTAACCTCGCTACCTACCTCTTGGTTCGCTATTTTTATGATTATTAAACTGTCTCCGTAAGTCTTCAGAATGGCAACGAAGCGAGAAGATAATTATGAGATGCGCGTTGAGTACTTTTTATATATTTTTCATATTTACTGGCCGGCAACAGGTCTGTCCAATTCCGCCTCCCCTTATCCCCTCTTATAATCCAGCACTTGAAGTACTTCTATGATCATATTGTTCTACGATCCTTGTGTTTCATGTTGCAGTAAACTTTGACACACTGATGACTGGCCCCCTCATGTGTCTGCATGTGTGAAACAACAAACTCCCAACTCCCATATTCCCACTGCTGACGCCGTTCCTCTCTGACAACGCACTTAGTGTGCCCAATGTACAAGTGAAATGCAATTTAGCGTAAGTGGCCTCAAGACGCGACAATTGTCGTTCATGCACCTTCCCCCAACGCACATCCTCCCCGTACACTGACTTTCGTGTAGTGTAGGGGTGTGGCTACACGGCGAGGGGGTGTTCTGGGTGCGGGTGGAGGTATCTTAAGTTCAGCTGCTGCAATAGCTGTTGCTTACATATGCAAGTTCCGTTTGCCGCTTCCGTTGCCAAGTACCCAAGTATGTACCCCAAGACCCAAAATGTCAACCAGGTCAGCATCAGCATCAGCATCAGCAACAGCAACCACCCCTCTGTTCCCAACTCCATCCATCTTGGCTGCCTTCGTGTGTCGAGTATGTTGCTTGAGTGGCTATGCACTTTATGCTCTAGGCTACTTTTCTACTCATGCTCCAGCTTCGTCCTCTGTGCCCGTCCTTTGTGTGTGTGTGAGAGAGCCGTCGTCTCTAATGTGCTAATAATAATCATGGCAGTCTTCACCTTACCCCCTACCCAACCCCACAACACACTCTCCTCTGCACCACCCCTGGCACCCTTTTGCCCCTTTTTGTTTTTTTTTTGGTTCGTCGTCTGCAGCCGTGTTGACATCAAATGGCATGTTAAATTTTGCTGTTGCTGCGTCGCGTCACCCGGAAATATATATCCACTCATTACCAGCTACTCGATTCCCACTCTTCCCCCATTACCGCTTCGCTTCCCTTCTCCCTGACCCTGGCATTATTAGCTCTCATTTAGGTAAATCCCATTACAACGCAAAAAGCTGAAAAATAAAGAAGCAAAAAAAAAGTAGAAGAAAAAATATATAGAAACAAGCTCGTTTGACGTTTGGTTGGCTGCGTCAAGTTGTTCGCTTAGGGTGTTTGCGCAACCTCCCCTAACCCCCTACACCACACCCCGCCATAATAGCAATCTGCCCCTGCCGCCAACAGCCGCTTTCTCAAGCTGATGCTGATGCTGCTGCTGCAGATTTCGTAACGGCTCTGCGGTGGTGTTAATGCAAAGCCTTTTAACCACCCAACAGCAGCCAGTTAGCCAGCCAAATATTAAAGGGTTAGGGGGTATGACGAAGGTAAGGCGGTTGCAAGTTTTGCAGCGTTTGCTAACATTTTTAGCCCCTAGTTCTTACTAAAGCCTATTTGCAGAGATTTGCAAAACCTGCAAGAATAATTCGATTGTAATTCAGATGATTAACATTTTTAACGAATTTCATTGCTGTGGTGAAAATAGTCCATCCATAAAATGTTTCTTTCGAAAATGCATTGGATTTCTGTCTGTAAGAGACTGACGAACCGATAAAAGTCAATCCATCGTTAAAAGATTAACACTTAATTCTCACATTGTTCGAACTGTACTTTTCAAATATAATGCCAATATTGCCTTTGCTCGTTTTCCTCCCCATCATGTCCATTTATTAGGTTGATTGGCTTTTCTCTAAAAATATATATTATATTTTTATCTTTTATCAGTGTCTGCTTTGCCTGCTCTGGAAATTTCAAAAGATGTCACCACATCCTCAACTTAAAGATAAGTCAGAACTTTCCGAAGTCGTACCTCCCTCAAAACTCAACCGATTATCAAATGCAGCACCTTAAAAGACTTGGCTTAACACCTAGTTCAATGCTGCATTCACAGTTAACACAATTTTAGATCGAAAAATATAAAAAAATTCTATCAACAAAAAAAAAACAAGTAAAAGATGGGTCAGAAGTTCCCCTTGTCATAACTTTCTCAAAACTTAACCGATTATCGAATGCAATACCTCAAAAGACATGGCTTGAAACCTAGTACAATACTGCATTCACAGTTAATAACATGATTTTAGTTCGAAAATTATGAAAAATACCTCAAAAATTAACTTAAAGATGTGTCAGAACTTTCCCTAGTCATAACTTCGTCAAAACTCAACCGATTATCAAATGCAATACCTTAAAAGTCATGGCTTGGGATCTTAATTAATACTGCATTTCCAGTTTATAACATGATTTTAGATCATGAAAAAATTCTTTCCAAAAAAATCAACTTGAATGATGGGTCAGAACTTTCCGAAGTCATAGGTCAGAACTTTCCGAAGTCATAACTTCGTCAAAACTCAACCGATTATCAAATGCAATACCTTAAAAGTCATGGCTTGTGATCTAAATTAATACTGCATTTCCAGTTTATAACATGAATTTAGATCATGAAAAAATTCTTTCCAAAAAAATCAACTTGAATGATGGGTCAGAACTTTGCGAAGTGATAGGTCAGAGCTTTCCGAAGTCATAACTTCGTCAAAACTCAACCGATAATCAAATGCAATACCTTAAAGGTCATGGCTTGTGATCTAAATTAATACTGCATTTCCAGTTTATAACATGAATTTAGATCATGAAAAAATTCTTTCCAAAAAAATCAACTTGAATGATGGGTCAGAACTTTCCGAAGTCATAGGTCAGAACTTTCCGAAGTCATAACTTCGTCAAAACTCAACCGATTATCAAATGCAATACCTTAAAAGTCATGGCTTGGGATCTAAATTAATACTGCATTTCCAGTTTATAACATGATTTTAGATCATGAAAAAATTCTTTCCAAAAAAATCAACTTGAATGATGGGTCAGAACTTTCCGAAGTCATAGGTCAGAACTTTCCGAAGTCATAACTTCGTCAAAACTCAACCGATTATCAAATGCAATACCTTAAAAGTCATGGCTTGTGATCTAAATTAATACTGCATTTCCAGTTTATAACATGATTTTAGATCGATTTTCATGAAAAAATTCTTTCCAAAAAAATCAACTTGAATGATGGGTCAGAACTTTCCGAAGTCATAACTTCGTCAAAACTCAACCGATTATCAAATGCAAGACCTTAAAAGTCATGGCTTGTGATCTAAATTAATAATGCATTTCCAGTTTTTACCATGATTTTAGATCGATTTTCATGAAAAAATTCTTTCCAAAAAAATCAACTTGAATGGTGGGTCAGAACTTTCCAATGTCATAGGTCAGAGCTTTCAGAAGTCATAACTTCGTCAAAACTCAACCGATTATCAAATGCAATACCTTAAAAGTCATGGCTTGGGATCTAAATTAATACTGCATTTCCAGTTTATAACATGATTTTAGATCATGAAAAAATTCTTTCCAAAAAAATCAACTTGAATGATGGGTCAGAACTTTCCGAAGTCATAGGTCAGAACTTTCCGAAGTCATAACTTCGTCAAAACTCAACCGATTATCAAATGCAATACCTTAAAAGTCATGGCTTGGGATCTAAATTAATACTGCATTTCCAGTTTATAACATGATTTTAGATCATGAAAAAATTCTTTCCAAAAAAATCAACTTGAATGATGGGTCAGAACTTTGCGAAGTCATAGGTCAGAGCTTTCCGAAGTCATAACTTCGTCAAAACTCAACCGATTATCAAATGCAATACCTTAAAGGTCATGGCTTGTGATCTAAATTAATACTGCATTTCCAGTTTATAACATGACTTTAGATCATGAAAAAATTCTTTCCAAAAAAATCAACTTGAATGATGGGTCAGAACTTTCCGAAGTCATAGGTCAGAACTTTCCGAAGTCATAACTTCGTCAAAACTCAACCGATTATCAAATGCAATACCTTAAAAGTCATGGCTTGGGATCTAAATTAATACTGCATTTCCAGTTTATAACATGATTTTAGATCATGAAAAAATTCTTTCCAAAAAAATCAACTTGAATGAATGGGTCAGAACTTTCCGAAGTCATAGGGCAGAACTTTCCGAAGTCATAACTTCGTCAAAACTCAACCGATTATCAAATGCAATACCTTAAAAGTCATGGCTTGTGATCTAAATTAATACTGCATTTCCAGTTTATAACATGATTTTAGATCGATTTTCATGAAAAAATTCTTTCCAAAAAAATCAACTTGAATGATGGGTCAGAACTTTCCGAAGTCATAACTTCGTCAAAACTCAACCGATTATCAAATGCAATACCTTAAAAGTCATGGCTTGTGATCTAAATTAATACTGCATTTCCAGTTTATAACATGAATTAAGATCATGAAAAAATTCTTTCCAAAAAAATCAACTTGAATGATGGCTCAGAACTTTCCGAAGCCATATGTCAGACTTTGAAGTCATAGGTCAGAGCTTTCCGAAGTCATAACTTCGTCAAAACTCAACCGATTATCAAATGCAATACCTTAAAAGTCATGGCTTGTGATCTAAATTAATACTGCATTTCCAGTTTATAACATGATTTTAGATCATGAAAAAATTCTTTCCAAAAAAAATCAACTTGAATGATGGGTCAGAACTTTCCGAAGTCATAGGTCAGAGCTTTCCGAAGTCATAACTTCGTCAAAATTCAACCGATTATCAAATGCAATACCTTAAAAGTCATGGATTGGGATCTTAATTAATACTGCATTTCCAGTTTATAACATGATTTTAGATCATGAAAAAATTCTTTCCAAAAAAATCAACTTGAATGATGGGTCAGAACTTTCCGAAGTCATAGGTCAGAGCTTTCCGAAGTCATAACTTCGTCAAAACTCAACCGATTATCAAATGCAATACCTTAAAAGTCATGGCTTGGGATCTAAATTAATACTGCATTTCCAGTTTATAACATGATTTTAGATCGATTTTCATGAAAAAATTCTTTCCAAAAAAAATCAACTTGAATGATGGGTCAGAACTTTCCGAAGTCATAGGTCAGAACTTTCCGAAGTCATAACTTCGTCAAAACTCAACCGATTATCAAATGCAATACCTTAAAAGTCATGGCTTGTGATCTAAATTAATACTGCATTTCCAGTTTATAACATGATTTTAGATCGATTTCATGAAAAAATTCTTTCCAAAAAAATCAACTTGAATGATGGGTCAGAACTTTCCGAAGTCATAGGTCAGAGCTTTCCGAAGTCATAACTTCGTCAAAACTCAACCGATTATCAAATGCAATACCTTAAAAGTCATGGCTTGTGATCTAAATTAATACTGCATTTCCAGTTTATAACATGATTTAAGATCATGAAAAAATTCTTTCCAAAAAAATCAACTTGAATGATGGGTCAGAACTTTCCGAGCCCGAGTCATAGGTCAGAGCTTTCCGAAGTCATAACTTCGTCAAAACTCAACCGATTATCAAATGCAATACCTTAAAAGTCATGGCTTGTGATCTAAATTAATACTGCATTTCCAGTTTATAACATGATTTTAGATCATGAAAAAATTCTTTCCAAAAAAATCAACTTGAATGATGGGTCAGAACTTTCCGAAGTCATAGGTCAGAGCTTTCCGAAGTCATAACTTCGTCAAAACTCAACCGATTATCAAATGCAATACCTTAAAAGTCATGGCTTGTGATCTTAATTAATACTGCATTTCCAGTTTATAACATGATTTTAGATCATGAAAAAATTCTTTCCAAAAAAATCAACTTGAATGATGGGTCAGAACTTTCCGAAGTCATAGGTCAGAGCTTTCCGAAGTCATAACTTCGTCAAAACTCAACCGATTATTAAATGCAATACCTTAAAGGTCATGGCTTGTGATCTAAATTAATACTGCATTTCCAGTTTATAACATGATTTTCGATCATGAAAAAATTCTTTCCAAAAAAATCAACTTGAAGAATGGGTCAGAACTTTCCGAAGTCATAGGTCAGAACTTTCCGAAGTCATAACTTCGTCAAAACTCAACCGATTATCAAATGCAATACCTTAAAAGTCATGGCTTGGGATCTAAATTAATACTGCATTTCCAGTTTTTAACATGATTTCAGATCATGAATAAATTCTTTCCAAAAAAATCAACTTGAAGAATGGGTCAGAACTTTCCGAAGTCATAGGGCAGAACTTTCCGAAGTTATAACTTCGTCAAAACTCAACCGATTATCAAATGCAATACCTTAAAAGTCATGGCTTGGGATCTTAATTAATACTGCATTTCCAGTTTTTAACATGATTTTAGATCGATTTTCATGAAAAAATTCTTTCCAAAAAAATCAACTTGAATGATGGGTCAGAACTTTCCGAAGTCATAGGTCAGAACTTTCCGAAGTCATAACTTCGTCAAAACTCAACCGATTATGAAATGCAATACCTTAAAAGTCATGGCTTGTGATCTAAATTAATACTGCATTTCCAGTTTATAACATGATTTTAGATCGATTCATGAAAAAATTCTTTCCAAAAAAATGAACTTGAATGATGGGTCAGAACTTTCCGAAGTCATAGGTCAGAGCTTTCCGAAGTCATAACTTCGTCAAAACTCAACCGATTATCAAATACAATACCTTAAAAGTCATGGCTTGTGATCTAAATTAATACTGCATTTCCAGTTTATAACATGAATTAAGATCATGAAAAAATTCTTTCCAAAAAAATCAACTTGAATGATGGGTCAGAACTTTCCGAAGCCATATGTCAGAGCTTTCCGAAGTATGGTCAGAGCTTTCCGAAGTCATAACTTCGTCAAAACTCAACCGATTATCAAATGCAATACCTTAAAAGTCATGGCTTGTGATCTAAATTAATACTGCATTTCCAGTTTATAACATGATTTTAGATCATGAAAAAATTCTTTCCAAAAAAAATCAACTTGAATGATGGGTCAGAACTTTCCGAAGTCATAGGTCAGAGCTTTCCGAAGTCATAACTTCGTCAAAATTCAACCGATTATCAAATGCAATACCTTAAAAGTCATGGATTGGGATCTTAATTAATACTGCATTTCCAGTTTATAACATGATTTTAGATCATGAAAAAATTCTTTCCAAAAAAATCAACTTGAATGATGGGTCAGAACTTTCCGAAGTCATAGGTCAGAGCTTTCCGAAGTCATAACTTCGTCAAAACTCAACCGATTATCAAATGCAATACCTTAAAGGTCATGGCTTCTGATCTAAATTAATACTGCATTTCCAGTTTATAACATGATTTTAGATCGATTTTCATCAAAAAATTCTTTCCAAAAAAATCAACTTGAATGAATGGGTCAGAACTTTCCGAAGTCATAGGTCAGAACTTTCCGAAGTCATAACTTCGTCAAAACTCAACCGATTATCAAATGCAATACCTTAAAAGTCATGGCTTGGGATCTAAATTAATACTGCATTTCCAGTTTATAACATGATTTTAGATCATGAAAAAATTCTTTCCAAAAAAATCAACTTGAATGATGGGTCAGAACTTTCCGAAGTCATAGGTCAGAGCTTTCCGAAGTCATAACTTCGTCAAAACTCAACCGATTATCAAATGCAATACCTTAAAAGTCATGGCTTGTGATCTAAATTAATACTGCATTTCCAGTTTATAACATGATTTTAGATCATGAAAAAATTCTTTCCAAAAAAATCAACTTGAATGATGGGTCAGAACTTTCCGAAGTCATAGGTCAGAGCTTTCCGAAGTCATAACTTCGTCAAAACTCAACCGATTATCAAATGCAATACCTTAAAAGTCATGGCTTGTGATCTAAATTAATACTGCATTTCCAGTTTATAACATGATTTTGGATCGATTTTCATGAAAAAATTCTTTCCAAAAAAATCAACTTGAATGATGGGTCAGAACTTTCCGAAGTCATAGGTCAGAACTTTCCGAAGTCATAACTACGTCAAAACTTAACCGATTATCAAATGCAATACCTTAAAAGTCATGGCTTGTGATCTAAATTAGTACTGCATTTCCAGTTTATAACATGAATTTAGATCATGAAAAAAAAATTCTTTCCAAAAAAATCAACTTGAATGATGGGTCAGAACTTTCCGAAGTCATAGGTCAGAGCTTTCCGAAGTCATAACTTCGTCAAAACTCAACCGATTATCAAATGCAATACCTTAAAAGTCATGGCTTGTGATCTAAATTAATACTGCATTTCCAGTTTATAACATGATTTTAGATCATGAAAAAATTCTTTCCAAAAAAATCAACTTGAATGATGGGTCAGAACTTTCCGAAGTCATAGGTCAGAGCTTTCCGAAGTCATAACTTCGTCAAAATTCAACCGATTATCAAATGCAATACCTTAAAAGTCATGGCTTGGGATCTAAATTAATACTGCATTTCCAGTTTATAACATGATTTTAGATCATGAAAAAATTCTTTCCAAAAAAATCAAC
Source organism: Scaptomyza reducta (assembly GCA_035044485.1). Lineage (NCBI taxonomy): Eukaryota > Metazoa > Arthropoda > Insecta > Diptera > Drosophilidae > Scaptomyza > Scaptomyza reducta. The sequence continues at coordinate 18,457 of JAWNNV010001279.1, read as the reverse complement.
TTGAAGATGGGTCAGAACTTTCCGAAGTCATAGGTCAGAGCTTTCCGAAGTCATAACTTCGTCAAAATCAACCGATTATCAAATGCAATACCTTAAAAGTCATGGATGGGATCTAATTAATACTGCATTTCCAGTTTATAACATGATTTAGATCATGAAAAAATTCTTTCCAAAAAAATCAACTTGAATGATGGGCTCAGAACTTTCCGAAGTCATAGGTCAGAACTTTTCGAACAACTTGAAAACCGTTACAATGCATGGCTTGTCATCTAAATTAAATACTGCATTTCCAGTTTATAACATGATTTTAGATCGATTTTCATGAAAAAATTCTTTCCAAAAAAATCAACTTGAATGATGGGTCAGAACTTTCCGAAGTCATAGGTCAGAACTTTCCGAAGTCATAACTTCGTCAAAACTCAACCGATTATCAAATGCAATACCTTAAAAGTCATGGCTTGTGATCTAAATTAATACTGCATTTCCAGTTTATAACATGATTTTAGATCATGAAAAAATTCTTTCCAAAAAAATCAACTTGAATGATGGGTCAGAACTTTCCGAAGTCATAGGTCAGAACTTTCCGAAGTCATAACTTCGTCAAAACTCAACCGATTATCAAATGCAATACCTTAAAAGTCATGGCTTGGGATCTAAATTAATACTGCATTTCCAGTTTATAAATGATTCGATCATGAAAAAATTCTTTCCAAAAAAATCAACTTGAAGATGGGTCAGAACTTTCCGAAGCATATGTCAAGCTTTCCGAAGTCATCGGTCAGTAGCTTTCCGAAGTCATCAACTTCGTCAAAACTCAACCGATTATCAAATGCAATACCTTAAAAGTCATGGATGGGATCTAATTAATACTGCATTTCCAGTTTTAACATGATTTAGTCATGAAAAATTCTTTCCAAAAAAATCAACTTGAAGATGGGTCAGAACTTTCCGAAGTCATAGGTCAAACTTCGAAGTCTAACTTCTCAAAACTCAACCGATTATCAAATGCAATACCTTAAAAGTCATGGATGGGATCTTAATTAATACTGCATTTCCAGTTTATAACATGATTTTAGATCATGAAAAAATTCTTTCCAAAAAAATCAACTTGAATGATGGGTCAGAACTTTCCGAAGTCATAGGTCAGAACTTTTCGAAGTCGTAACTTCGTCAAAACTCAACCGATTATCAAATGCAATACCTTAAAAGTCATGGCTTGTGATCTAAATTAATACTGCATTTCCAGTTTTTAACATGATTTTAGATCGATTTTCATGAAAAAATTCTTTCCAAAAAAAACAACTTGAATGATGGGTCAGAACTTTCCGAAGTCGTAGGTCAGAACTTTCCGAAGTCATAACTTCGTCAAAACTCAACCGATTATGAAATGCAATACCTTAAAAGTCATGGCTTGTGGTCTAAATTATACTGCATTTCCAGTTTATAACATGATTTTAGATCGATTTTCATGAAAAAATTCTTTAAAAAAAATGAACTTGAATGATGGGTCAGAACTTTCCGAAGTCATAGGTCAGAACTTTCCGAAGTCATAACTTCGTCAAAACTCAACCGATTATCAAATACAATACCTTAAAAGTCATGGCTTGTGATCTAAATTAATACTGCATTTCCAGTTTATAACATGAATTAAGATCATGAAAAAATTCTTTCCAAAAAAATCAACTTGAATGATGGGTCAGAACTTTCCGAAGCCATATGTCAGAGCTTTCCGAAGTCATAGGTCAGAGCTTTCCGAAGTCATAACTTCGTCAAAACTCAACCGATTATCAAATGCAATACCTTAAAAGTCATGGCTTGTGATCTAAATTAATACTGCATTTCCAGTTTATAACATGATTTTAGATCATGAAAAAATTCTTTCCAAAAAAAATCAACTTGAATGATGGGTCAGAACTTTCCGAAGTCATAGGTCAGAGCTTTCCGAAGTCATAACTTCGTCAAAATTCAACCGATTATCAAATGCAATACCTTAAAAGTCATGGATTGGGATCTTAATTAATACTGCATTTCCAGTTTATAACATGATTTTAGATCATGAAAAAATTCTTTCCAAAAAAATCAACTTGAATGATGGGTCAGAACTTTGCGAAGTCATAGGTCAGAGCTTTCCGAAGTCATAACTTCGTCAAAACTCAACCGATTATCAAATGCAATACCTTAAAGGTCATGGCTTCTGATCTAAATTAAAACTGCATTTCCAGTTTATAACATGATTTTAGATCGATTTTCATCAAAAAATTCTTTCCAAAAAAATCAACTTGAAGAATGGGTCAGAACTTTCCGAAGTCATAGGTCAGAACTTTCCGAAGTCATAACTTCGTCAAAACTCAACCGATTATCAAATGCAATACCTTAAAAGTCATGGCTTGGGATCTAAATTAATACTGCATTTCCAGTTGATAACATGATTTTAGATCATGAAAAAATTCTTTCCAAATAAATCAACTTGAAGAATGGGTCAGAACTTTCCGAAGTCATAGGTCAGAGCTTTCCGAAGTCATAACTTCGTCAAAATTCAACCGATTATCAATTGCAATACCTTAAATGTCATGGCTTGTGATCTAAATTAATACTGCATTTCCAGTTTATAACATGATTTTAGATCGATTTTCATGAAAAAATTCTTTCCAAAAAAATCAACTTGAATGATGGGTCAGAACTTTCCGAAGTCATAGGACGAGAACTTTCCGAAGTCATAACTTCGTCAAAACTCAACCGATTATCAAATGCAATACCTTAAAAGTCATGGCTTGTGATCTAAATTAATACTGCATTTCCAGTTTATAACATGATTTTAGATCATGAAAAAATTCTTTCCAAAAAAATCAACTTGAATGATGGGTCAGAACTTTCCGAAGTCTAGGTCAGAGCTTTCCGAAGTCATAACTTCGTCAAAATTCAACCGATTATCAAATGCAATACTTAAAAGTCATGGATTGGGATCTAATTAATACTGCATTTCCAGTTTATAACATGAATTTACGATCAGGATCGGTCAGAGCTTTCCGAAGTCATAACTTCGTCAAAACTCAACCGATTATCAAATGCAATACCTTAAAAGTCATGGCTTGTGATCTAAATTAATACTGCATTTCCAGTTTATAACATGATTTTAGATCATGAAAAAATTCTTTCCAAAAAAATCAACTTGAATGATGGGTCAGAACTTTCCGAAGTCATAGGTCAGAACTTTCCGAAGTCATAACTTCGTCAAAACTCAACCGATTATCAAATGCAATACCTTAAAAGTCATGGCTTGTGATCTAAATTAATACTGCATTTCCAGTTTATAACATGATTTTAGATCATGAAAAAATTCTTTCCAAAAAAATCAACTTGAATGATGAGGTCAGAACTTTCCGAAGTCATAGGGTCAGAGCTTTCCGAAGAATGTCAGAACTCAAGTCATGCAATTTCCAAGTCTGGCTCGTATCAATCAATACTGCAATTCCGAGTTTATAACATGAATTTAGATCATGAAAAAATTCTTTCCAAAAAAATCAACTTGAATGATGGGTCAGAACTTTCCGAAGTCATAGGTCAGACTTTCCGAAGTCATAACTTCGTCAAAACTCAACCGATTATCAAATGCAATACCTTAAAGGTCATGGCTTGTGATCTAACATTAGTACTGATTTCAGATCGATTGTCATGAAAAAATTCTTTCCAAAAAAATCAACTTGAATGATGGGTCAGAACTTTCCGAAGTCATAGGTCAGAACTTTCCGAAGTCATAACTTCGTCAAAACTCAACCGATTATCAAATGCAATACCTTAAAAGTCATGGCTTGTGATCTAAATTAATACTGCATTTCCAGTTTATAACATGAATTTAGATCATGAAAAAATTCTTTCCAAAAAAATCAACTTGAATGATGGGTCAGAACTTTCCGAAGCCATAGTCAGAGCTTTCCGAAGTCATAGGTCAGAGCTTTCCGAAGTCATAACTTCGTCAAAACTCAACCGATTATCAAATGCAATACCTTAAAAGTCATGGCTTGTGATCTAAATTAATACTGCATTTCCAGTTTATAACATGATTTTAGATCATGAAAAAATTCTTTCCAAAAAAATCAACTTGAATGATGGGTCAGAACTTTCCGAAGTCATAGGTCAGAGCTTTCCGAAGTCATAACTTCGTCAAAACTCAACCGATTATCAAATGCAATACCTTAAAAGTCATGGCTTGGGATCTTAATTAATACTGCATTTCCAGTTTATAACATGATTTTAGATCATGAAAAAATTCTTTCCAAAAAAATCAACTTGAATGATGGGTCAGAACTTTGCGAAGTCATAGGTCAGAGCTTTCCGAAGTCATAACTTCGTCAAAACTCAACCGATTATCAAATGCAATACCTTAAAGGTCATGGCTTGTGATCTAAATTAATACTGCATTTCCAGTTTATAACATGATTTTGGATCGATTTTCATGAAAAAATTCTTTCCAAAAAAATCAACTTGAATGATGGGTCAGAACTTTCCGAAGTCATAGGTCAGAACTTTCCGAAGTCATAACTTCGTCAAAACTCAACCGATTATCAAATGCAATACCTTAAAAGTCATGGCTTGTGATCTAAATTAATACTGCATTTCCAGTTTATAACATGAATTTAGATCATGAAAAAATTCTTTCCAAAAAAATCAACTTGAATGATGGGTCAGAACTTTCCGAAGTCATAGGTCAGAACTTTCCGAAGTCATAACTTCGTCAAAACTCAACCGATTATCAAATGCAATACCTTAAAAGTCATGGCTTGTGATCTAAATTAATACTGCATTTCCAGTTTTTAACATGATTTCAGATCATGAAAAAATTCTTTCCAAAAAAATCAACTTGAATGATGGGTCAGAACTTTCCGAAGTCATAGGTCAGAACTTTCCGAAGTCATAACTTCGTCAAAACTCAACCGATTATCAAATGCAATACCTTAAAAGTCATGGATTGGGATCTTAATTAATACTGCATTTCCAGTTTATAACATGATTTTAGATCATGAAAAAATTCTTTCCAAAAAAATCAACTTGAATGATGGGTCAGAACTTTCCGAAGTCATAGGTCAGAGCTTTCCGAAGTCATAACTTCGTCAAAACTCAACCGATTATCAAATGCAATACCTTAAAAGTCATGGCTTGTGATCTAAATTAATACTGCATTTCCAGTTTATAACATGATTTTAGATCGATTTTCATGAAAAAATTCTTTCCAAAAAAAACAACTTGAATGATGGGTCAGAACTTTCCGAAGTCGTAGGTCAGAACTTTCCGAAGTCATAACTTCGTCAAAACTCAACCGATTATGAAATGCAATACCTTAAAAGTCATGGCTGGGTCTAAATTATACTGCATTTCCAGTTTATAACATGATTTTAGATCATGAAAAAATTCTTTCAAAAAAATGAACTTGAATGATGGGTCAGAACTTTCCGAAGTCATAGGTCAGAGCTTTCCGAAGTCATAACTTCGTCAAAACTCAACCGATTATCAAATACAATACCTTAAAAGTCATGGCTTGTGATCTAAATTAATACTGCATTTCCAGTTTATAACATGAATTAAGATCATGAAAAAATTCTTTCCAAAAAAATCAACTTGAATGATAGGTCAGAACTTTCCGAAGCCATATATCAGAGCTTTCCGAAGTCATAGGTCAGAGCTTTCCGAAGTCATAACTTCGTCAAAACTCAACCGATTATCAAATGCAATACCTTAAAAGTCATGGCTTGTGATCTAAATTAATACTGCATTTCCAGTTTATAACATGATTTTAGATCATGAAAAAATTCTTTCCAAAAAAATCAACTTGAATGATGGGTCAGAACTTTCCGAAGTCATAGGTCAGAACTTTCCGAAGTCATAACTTCGTCAAAACTCAACCGATTATCAAATGCAATACCTTAAAAGTCATGGCTTGTGATCTAAATTAATACTGCATTTCCAGTTTATAACATGATTTTAGATCATGAAAAAAATTCTTTCCAAAAAAATCAACTTGAATGATGGGTCAGAACTTTCCGAAGTCATAGGTCAGAGCTTTCCGAAGTCATAACTTCGTCAAAACTCAACCGATTATCAAATGCAATACCTTAAAGGTCATGGCTTCGGTGATCTAAATTAAATACTGCATTTCCAGTTTGATAACATGATTTTAGATCGATTTTCATCAGAAAAATTCTTTCCAAAAAAATCAACTTGAAGATGGGTCAGAACTTTCCGAAGTCATAGGTCAGAACTTTTCCGAAGTCATAACTTCGTCAAAACTCAACCGATTATCAAATGCAATACCTTAAAAGTCATGGCTTGGGATCTAAATTAATACTGCATTTCCAGTTTATAACATGATTTTAGATCCATGAAAAAATTCTTTCCAAAAAAATCAACTTGAATGATGGGTCAGAACTTTCCGAAGTCATAGGTCAGAGCTTTCCGAAGTCATAACTTCGTCAAAACTCAACCGATTATCAAATGCAATACCTTAAATGTCATGGCTTGTGATCTAAATTAATACTGCATTTCCAGTTTATAACATGATTTTAGATCGATTTTCATGAAAAAATTCTTTCCAAAAAAATCAACTTGAAGAATGGGTCAGAACTTTCCGAAGTCATAGGTCAGAGCTTTCCGAAGTCATAACTTCGTCAAAACTCAACCGATTATCAAATACAATACCTTAAAAGTCATGGCTTGGGATCTAATTAATACTGCTTCAGTTTATAACATGATTAGACATGAAAAAATTCTTTCCAAAAAAATCAACATGATGTCAGACTTCGATGAGGTCAGAATTAAGTCATCTTCGCAAAAAAATCTTTCCAGTTTATAACATGATTTTAGACATGAAAAAATTCTTTCCAAAAAAATCAACTTGAATGATGGGTCAGAACTTTCCGAAGTCATAGGTCAGAGCTTTCCGAAGTCATAACTTCGTCAAAACTCAACCGATTATCAAATGCAATACCTTAAAAGTCATGGCTTGTGATCTAAATTAATACTGCATTTCCAGTTTATAACATGATTTTAGATCATGAAAAAATTCTTTCCAAAAAAATCAACTTGAATGATGGGTCAGAACTTTCCGAAGTCATAGGTCAGAACTTTCCGAAGTCATAACTTCGTCAAAACTCAACCGATTATCAAATGCAATACCTTAAAAGTCATGGCTTGTGATCTAAATTAATACTGCATTTCCAGTTTATAACATGATTTTAGATCATGAAAAAATTCTTTCCAAAAAAATCAACTTGAATGATGGGTCAGAACTTTCCGAAGTCATAGGTCAGAACTTTCCGAAGTCATAACTTCGTCAAAACTCAACCGATTATCAAATGCAATACCTTAAAAGTCATGGCTTGTGATCTAAATTAATACTGCATTTCCAGTTGATAGCAGATTTTAGATCATGAAAAAACTTTCCAAAAAAATCACTTGAATGATGGGTCAGAACTTTCCGAAGCTGGTCAGACTTTCCGAAGTCATAGGTCAGAGCTTTCCGAAGTCATAACTTCGTCAAAACTCAACCGATTATCAAATGCAATACCTTAAAAGTCATGGCTTGTGATCTAAATTAATACTGCATTTCCAGTTTATAACATGATTTTAGATCATCTGAAAAAATTCTTTCCAAAAAAATCAACTTGAATGATGGGTCAGAACTTTCCGAAGTCATAGGTCAGAGCTTTCCGAAGTCATAACTTCGTCAAAACTCAACCGATTATCAAATGCAATACCTTAAAAGTCATGGCTTGTGATCTTAATTAATACTGCATTTCCAGTTTATAACATGATTTTAGATCATGAAAAAATTCTTTCCAAAAAAATCAACTTGAATGATGGGTCAGAACTTTCCGAAGTCATAGGTCAGAGCTTTCCGAAGTCATAACTTCGTCAAAACTCAACCGATTATCAAATGCAATACCTTAAAGGTCATGGCTTGTGATCTAAATTAATACTGCATTTCCAGTTTATAACATGATTTTAGATCATGAAAAAATTCTTTCCAAAAAAATCAACTTGAATGATGGGTCAGAACTTTGCGAAGTCATAGGTCAGAAGCTTTCCGAAGTCATAACTTCGTCAAAACTCAACCGATTATCAAATGCAATACCTTAAAAGTCATGGCTTGTGATCTGAATTAATACTGCATTTCCAGTTTATAACATGAATTTAGATCATGAAAAAATTCTTTCCAAAAAAATCAACTTGAATGATGGGTCAGAACTTTCCGAAGTCATAGGTCAGAGCTTTCCGAAGTCATAACTTCGTCAAAACTCAACCGATTATCAAATGCAATACCTTAAAAGTCATGGCTTGTGATCTAAATTAATACTGCATTTCCAGTTTATAACATGATTTTAGATCGATTTTCATGAAAAAATTCTTTCCAAAAAAAATCAACTTGAAGAATGGGTCAGAACTTTCCGAAGTCATAGGTCAGAACTTTCCGGGCGATAACTTCGTCAAAACTCACCGTTATCATCATACCTTAAAAGTCAGGCGGGGTCTCAAAACTCAACCGATTATCAAATGCAATACCTTAAAGTCATGGCTTGGGATCTAAATTAATACTGCATTTCCAGTTTTTAACATGATTTCAGATCATGAATAAATTGTTTCCAAAAAAATCAACTTGAAGAATGGGTCAGAACTTTCCGAAGTCATAGGTCAGAACTTTCCGAAGTCATAACTTCGTCAAAACTCAACCGATTATCAAATGCAATACCTTAAAAGTCATGGCTTGTGATCTAAATTAATACTGCATTTCCAGTTTTTAACATGATTTTAGATCGATTTTCATGAAAAAATTCTTTCCAAAAAAATCAACTTGAATGATGGGTCAGAACTTTCCGAAGTCGTAGGTCAGAACTTTCCGAAGTCGTAACTTCGTCAAAACTCAACCGATTATCAAATGCAATACCTTAAAAGTCATGGCTTGTGATCTAAATTATACTGCATTTCCAGTTTATAACATGATTTAGATCTGAAAAAATTCTTTCCAAAAAATAACTTGAATGATGGTCAGAACTTTCGAAGTCAAGGTCAGAGCTTTCCGAAGTCATAACTTCGTCAAAACTCAACCGATTATCAAATACAATACCTGAATTTAATATGCATTCTTTCCAAAAAAAATCAACTTGAATGATGGGTCAGAACTTTCCAGAAGTCGATAGGTCAGAACTTTCCGAAGTCATAACTTCGTCAAAACTCAACCGATTATCAAATGCAATACCTTAAAAGTCATGGCTTGTGATCTAAATTAATACTGCATTTCCAGTTTATAACATGATTTTAGATCATTAAAAAATTCTTTCCAAAAAAATCAACTTGAATGATGGGTCAGAACTTTCCGAAGTCATAGGTCAGAGCTTTCCGAAGTCATAACTTCGTCAAAACTCAACCGATTATCAAATGCAATACCTTAAAAGTCATGGCTTGTGATCTAAATTAATACTGCATTTCCAGTTTATAACATGATTATTAAGATCATGAAAAAATTCTTTCCAAAAAAATCAACTTGAATGATGGCGTCAGAACTTTCCGAAGCCATATGTCAGAGCTTTCCGAAGTCTAGGTCAGAGCTTTCCGAAGTCATAACTTCGTCAAAACTCAACCGATTATCAAATGCAATACCTTAAAAGTCATGGCTTGTGATCTAAATTAATACTGCATTTCCAGTTTATAACATGATTTTAGATCATGAAAAAATTCTTTCCAAAAAAATCAACTTGAAGAATGGGTCAGAACTTTCCGAAGTCATAGGTCAGACTTTCCGAAGTCATAACTTCGTCAAAACTCAACCGATTATCAAATGCAATACCTTAAAAGTCATGGATGGGATCTTAATTAATACTGCATTTCCAGTTTATAACATGATTTTAGATCATGAAAAAATTCTTTCCAAAAAAATCAACTTGAATGATGGGTCAGAACTTTCCGAAGTCATAGGTCAGAACTTTTCGAAGTCGTAACTTCGTCAAAACTCAACCGATTATCAAATGCAATACCTTAAAAGTCATGGCTTGTGATCTAAATTAATACTGCATTTCCAGTTTTTAACATGATTTTAGATCGATTTTTTCATGAAAAAATTCTTTCCAAAAAAAACAACTTGAATGATGGGTCAGAACTTTCCGAAGTCGTAGGTCAGAACTTTCCGAAGTCATAACTTCGTCAAAACTCAACCGATTATGAAATGCAATACCTTAAAAGTCATGGCTTGTGGTACTTAATTATCTCTGCATTTCCAGTTTATAACATGATTTTAGATCGATTTCATGAAAAAATTCTTTAAAAAAAAATCAACTTCAATAATGGGTCAGAACTTTCCGAAGTCATAGGTCAGAGCTTTCCGAAGTCATAACTTCGTCAAAACTCAACCGATTATCAAATACAATACCTTAAAAGTCATGGCTTGTGATCTAAATTAATACTGCATTTCCAGTTTATAACATGAATTTAGATCATGAAAAAATTCTTTCCAAAAAAATCAACTTGAATGATGGGTCAGAACTTTGCGAAGTCATAGGTCAGAGCTTTCCGAAGTCATAACTTCGTCAAAACTCAACCGATTATCAAATGCAATACCTTAAAGGTCATGGCTTGTGATCTAAATTAATACTGCATTTCCAGTTTATAACATGAATTTAGATCATGAAAAAATTCTTTCCCAAAAAATCAACTTGAATGATGGGTCAGAACTTTGCGAAGTCATAGGTCAGAACTTTCCGAAGTCATAACTTCGTCAAAACTCAACCGATTATCAAATGCAATACCTTAAAAGTCATGGCTTGTGATCTAAATTAATACTGCATTTCCAGTTTATAACATGATTTTAGATCGATTTTCATGAAAAAATTCTTTCCAAAAAAATCAACTTGAATGATGGGTCAGAACTTTCCGAAGTCATAGGTCAGAGTTTCCGAAGTCATAACTTCGTCAAAACTCAACCGATTATCAAATACAATACCTTAAAAGTCATGGCTTGTGATCTAAATTAATACTGCACTTCCAGTTTATAACATGAATTTAGATCATGAAAAAATTCTTTCCAAAAAAATCAACTTGAATGATGGGTCAGAACTTTCCGAAGTCATAGGTCAGAGCTTTCCGAAGTCATAACTTCGTCAAAACTCAACCGATTATCAAATACAATACCTTAAAAGTCATGGCTTGTGATCTTAATTAATACTGCATTTCCAGTTTATAACATGATTTTAGATCGATTTTCATGAAAAAATTCTTTCCAAAAAAATCAACTTGAATGATGGGTCAGAACTTTGCGAAGTCATAGGTCAGAGCTTTCCGAAGTCATAACTTCGTCAAAACTCAACCGATTATCAAATGCAATACCTTAAAAGTCATGGCTTGTGATCTAAATTAATACTGCACTTCCAGTTTATAACATGAATTTAGATCATGAAAAAATTCTTTCCAAAAAAATCAACTTGAATGATGGGTCAGAACTTTGCGAAGTCATAGGTCAGAACTTTCCGAAGTCATAACTTCGTCAAAACTCAACCGATTATCAAATGCAATACCTTAAAAGTCATGGCTTGTGATCTTAATTAATACTGCATTTCCAGTTTATAACATGATTTTAGATCGATTTTCATGAAAAAATTCTTTCCAAAAAAATCAACTTGAATGATGGGTCAGAACTTTCCGAAGTCATAGGTCAGAGTTTCCGAAGTCATAACTTCGTCAAAACTCAACCGATTATCAAATGCAATACCTTAAAAGTCATGGCTTGTGATCTAAATTAATACTGCACTTCCAGTTTATAACATGAATTTAGATCATGAAAAAATTCTTTCCAAAAAAATCAACTTGAATGATGGGTCAGAACTTTGCGAAGTCAAAGGTCAGAGCTTTCCGAAGTCATAACTTCGTCAAAACTCAACCGATTATCAAATGCAATACCTTAAAGGTCATGGCTTGTGATCTAAATTAATACTGCATTTCCAGTTTATAACATGAATTTAGATCATGAAAAAATTCTTTCCCAAAAAATCAACTTGAATGATGGGTCAGAACTTTGCGAAGTCATAGGTCAGAACTTTCCCAAGTCATAACTTCGTCAAAACTCAACCGATTATCAAATGCAATACCTTAAAAGTCATGGCTTGTGATCTAAATTAATACTGCATTTCCAGTTTATAACATGATTTTAGATCGATTTTCATGAAAAAATTCTTTCCAAAAAAATCAACTTGAATGATGGGTCAGAACTTTCCGAAGTCATAGGTCAGAGTTTCCGAAGTCATAACTTCGTCAAAACTCAACCGATTATCAAATACAATACCTTAAAAGTCATGGCTTGTGATCTAAATTAATACTGCACTTCCAGTTTATAACATGAATTTAGATCATGAAAAAATTCTTTCCAAAAAAATCAACTTGAATGATGGGTCAGAACTTTGCGAAGTCATAGGTCAGAACTTTCCGAAGTCATAACTTCGTCAAAACTCAACCGATTATCAAATGCAATACCTTAAAAGTCATGGCTTGTGATCTAAATTAATACTGCATTTCCAGTTTATAACATGATTTTAGATCGATTTTCATGAAAAAATTCTTTCCAAAAAAATCAACTTGAATGATGGGTCAGAACTTTCCGAAGTCATAGGTCAGAGCTTTCCGAAGTCATAACTTCGTCAAAACTCAACCGATTATCAAATACAATACCTTAAAAGTCATGGCTTGTGATCTTAATTAATACTGCATTTCCAGTTTATAACATGATTTTAGATCGATTTTCATGAAAAAATTCTTTCCAAAAAAATCAACTTGAATGATGGGTCAGAACTTTGCGAAGTCATAGGTCAGAGCTTTCCGAAGTCATAACTTCGTCAAAACTCAACCGATTATCAAATGCAATACCTTAAAAGTCATGGCTTGGGATCTAAATTAATACTGCATTTCCAGTTTATAACATGATTTTAGATCATGAAAAAATTCTTCCAAAAAAATCAACTTGAAGAATGGGTCAGAACTTTCAGAAGTCATAGGTCAGAGCTTTCCGAAGTCATAACTTCGTCAAAATTCAACCGATTATCAAATGCAATACCTTAAAAGTCATGGCTTGTGATCTAAATTAATACTGCATTTCCAGTTTTTAACATGATTTTAGATCGATTTTCATGAAAAAATTCTTTCCAAAAAAATCAACTTGAATGATGGGTCAGAACTTTCCGAAGTCATAGGTCAGAACTTTCCGAAGTCATAACTTCGTCAAAACTCAACCGATTATCAAATGCAATACTTTAAAAGTCATGGTTTGTGATCTAAATTAATACTGCATTTCCAGTTTATAACATGATTTTAGATCATGAAAAAATTCTTTCCAAAAAAATCAACTTGAATGATGGGTCAGAACTTTGCGAAGTCAAAGGTCAGAGCTTTCCGAAGTCATAACTTCGTCAAAACTCAACCGATTATCAAATGCAATACCTGAAAGGTCATGGCTTGTGATCTAAATTAATACTGCATTTCCAGTTTATAACATGAATTTAGATCATGAAAAAATTCTTTCCCAAAAAATCAACTTGAAGAATGGGTCAGAACTTTGCGAAGTCATAGGTCAGAACTTTCCGAAGTCATAACTTCGTCAAAACTCAACCGATTATCAAATGCAATACCTTAAAGGTCATGGCTTGTGATCTAAATTAATACTGCATTTCCAGTTTATAACATGAATTTAGATCATGAAAAAATTCTTTCCCAAAAAATCAACTTGAATGATGGGTCAGAACTTTGCGAAGTCATAGGTCAGAACTTTCCGAAGTCATAACTTCGTCAAAACTCAACCGATTATCAAATGCAATACCTTAAAGGTCATGGCTTGTGATCTAAATTAATACTGCATTTCCAGTTTATAACATGATTTTAGATCGATTTTCATGAAAAAATTCTTTCCAAAAAAATCAACTTGAATGATGGGTCAGAACTTTCCGAAGTCATAGGTCAGAGTTTCCGAAGTCATAACTTCGTCAAAACTCAACCGATTATCAAATACAATACCTTAAAAGTCATGGCTTGTGATCTAAATTAATACTGCACTTCCAGTTTATAACATGAATTTAGATCATGAAAAAATTCTTTCCAAAAAAATCAACTTGAATGATGGGTCAGAACTTTGCGAAGTCAAAGGTCAGAGCTTTCCGAAGTCATAACTTCGTCAAAACTCAACCGATTATCAAATGCAATACCTTAAAGGTCATGGCTTGTGATCTAAATTAATACTGCATTTCCAGTTTATAACATGAATTTAGATCATGAAAAAATTCTTTCCCAAAAAATCAACTTGAATGATGGGTCAGAACTTTGCGAAGTCATAGGTCAGAACTTTCCGAAGTCATAACTTCGTCAAAACTCAACCGATTATCAAATGCAATACCTTAAAAGTCATGGCTTGTGATCTAAATTAATACTGCATTTCCAGTTTATAACATGATTTTAGATCGATTTTCATGAAAAAATTCTTTCCAAAAAAATCAACTTGAATGATGGGTCAGAACTTTCCGAAGTCATAGGTCAGAGTTTCCGAAGTCATAACTTCGTCAAAACTCAACCGATTATCAAATACAATACCTTAAAAGTCATGGCTTGTGATCTAAATTAATACTGCACTTCCAGTTTATAACATGAATTTAGATCATGAAAAAATTCTTTCCAAAAAAATCAACTTGAATGATGGGTCAGAACTTTCCGAAGTCATAGGTCAGAGCTTTCCGAAGTCATAACTTCGTCAAAACTCAACCGATTATCAAATGCAATACCTTAAAAGTCATGGCTTGTGATCTAAATTAATACTGCATTTCCAGTTTATAACATGAATTTAGATCATGCTAAAAATTCTTTCCAAAAAAATCAACTTGAATGATGGGTCAGAACTTTCCGAAGTCATAGGTCAGAGCTTTCCGAAGTCATAACTTCGTCAAAACTCAACCGATTATCAAATACAATACCTTAAAAGTCATGGCTTGTGATCTTAATTAATACTGCATTTCCAGTTTATAACATGATTTTAGATCGATTTTCATGAAAAAATTCTTTCCAAAAAAATCAACTTGAATGATGGGTCAGAACTTTGCGAAGTCATAGGTCAGAGCTTTCCGAAGTCATAACTTCGTCAAAACTCAACCGATTATCAAATGCAATACCTTAAAAGTCATGGCTTGGGATCTAAATTAATACTGCATTTCCAGTTTATAACATGATTTTAGATCATGAAAAAATTCTTCCAAAAAAATCAACTTGAAGAATGGGTCAGAACTTTCAGAAGTCATAGGTCAGAGCTTTCCGAAGTCATAACTTCGTCAAAATTCAACCGATTATCAAATGCAATACCTTAAATGTCATGGCTTGTGATCTAAATTAATACTGCATTTCCAGTTTATAACATGATTTTAGATCATGAAAAAATTCTTTCCAAAAAAATCAACTTGAATGATGGGTCAGAACTTTGCGAAGTCATAGGTCAGAACTTTCCGAAGTCATAACTTCGTCAAAACTCAACCGATTATCAAATGCAATACCTTAAAAGTCATGGCTTGTGATCTAAATTAATACTGCATTTCCAGTTTATAACATGAATTTAGATCATGAAAAAATTCTTTCCAAAAAAATCAACTTGAATGATGGGTCAGAACTTTGCGAAGTCATAGGTCAGAACTTTCCGAAGTCATAACTTCGTCAAAACTCAACCGATTATCAAATGCAATACCTTAAAAGTCATGGCTTGTGATCTTAATTAATACTGCATTTCCAGTTTATAACATGATTTTAGATCGATTTTCATGAAAAAATTCTTTCCAAAAAAATCAACTTGAATGATGGGTCAGAACTTTCCGAAGTCATAGGTCAGAGTTTCCGAAGTCATAACTTCGTCAAAACTCAACCGATTATCAAATGCAATACCTTAAAAGTCATGGCTTGTGATCTAAATTAATACTGCACTTCCAGTTTATAACATGAATTTAGATCATGAAAAAATTCTTTCCAAAAAAATCAACTTGAATGATGGGTCAGAACTTTGCGAAGTCAAAGGTCAGAGCTTTCCGAAGTCATAACTTCGTCAAAACTCAACCGATTATCAAATGCAATACCTTAAAGGTCATGGCTTGTGATCTAAATTAATACTGCATTTCCAGTTTATAACATGAATTTAGATCATGAAAAAATTCTTTCCCAAAAAATCAACTTGAATGATGGGTCAGAACTTTGCGAAGTCATAGGTCAGAACTTTCCCAAGTCATAACTTCGTCAAAACTCAACCGATTATCAAATGCAATACCTTAAAAGTCATGGCTTGTGATCTAAATTAATACTGCATTTCCAGTTTATAACATGATTTTAGATCGATTTTCATGAAAAAATTCTTTCCAAAAAAATCAACTTGAATGATGGGTCAGAACTTTCCGAAGTCATAGGTCAGAGTTTCCGAAGTCATAACTTCGTCAAAATTCAACCGATTATCAAATACAATACCTTAAAAGTCATGGCTTGTGATCTAAATTAATACTGCACTTCCAGTTTATAACATGAATTTAGATCATGAAAAAATTCTTTCCAAAAAAATCAACTTGAATGATGGGTCAGAACTTTGCGAAGTCAAAGGTCAGAGCTTTCCGAAGTCATAACTTCGTCAAAACTCAACCGATTATCAAATGCAATACCTTAAAGGTCATGGCTTGTGATCTAAATTAATACTGCATTTCCAGTTTATAACATGAATTTAGATCATGAAAAAATTCTTTCCCAAAAAATCAACTTGAATGATGGGTCAGAACTTTGCGAAGTCATAGGTCAGAACTTTCCGAAGTCATAACTTCGTCAAAACTCAACCGATTATCAAATGCAATACCTTAAAAGTCATGGCTTGTGATCTAAATTAATACTGCATTTCCAGTTTATAACATGATTTTAGATCGATTTTCATGAAAAAATTCTTTCCAAAAAAATCAACTTGAATGATGGGTCAGAACTTTCCGAAGTCATAGGTCAGAGTTTCCGAAGTCATAACTTCGTCAAAACTCAACCGATTATCAAATACAATACCTTAAAAGTCATGGCTTGTGATCTAAATTAATACTGCACTTCCAGTTTATAACATGAATTTAGATCATGAAAAAATTCTTTCCAAAAAAATCAACTTGAATGATGGGTCAGAACTTTCCGAAGTCATAGGTCAGAGCTTTCCGAAGTCATAACTTCGTCAAAACTCAACCGATTATCAAATACAATACCTTAAAAGTCATGGCTTGTGATCTTAATTAATACTGCATTTCCAGTTTATAACATGATTTTAGATCGATTTTCATGAAAAAATTCTTTCCAAAAAAATCAACTTGAATGATGGGTCAGAACTTTGCGAAGTCATAGGTCAGAGCTTTCCGAAGTCATAACTTCGTCAAAACTCAACCGATTATCAAATGCAATACCTTAAAAGTCATGGCTTGGGATCTAAATTAATACTGCATTTCCAGTTTATAACATGATTTTAGATCATGAAAAAATTCTTCCAAAAAAATCAACTTGAAGAATGGGTCAGAACTTTCAGATCATAGGTCAGAGCTTTCCGAAGTCATAACTTCGTCAAAATTCAACCGATTATCAAATGCAATACCTTAAATGTCATGGCTTGTGATCTAAATTAATACTGCATTTCCAGTTTATAACATGATTTTAGATCATGAAAAATTCTTTCCAAAAAAATCAACTTGAATGATGGGTCAGAACTTTGCGAAGTCATAGGTCAGAACTTTCCAAAGTCATAACTTCGTCAAAACTCAACCGATTATCAAATGCAATACCTTAAAAGTCATGGCTTGTGATCTAAATTAATACTGCACTTCCAGTTTATAACATGAATTTAGATCATGAAAAAATTCTTTCCAAAAAAATCAACTTGAATGATGGGTCAGAACTTTGCGAAGTCATAGGTCAGAACTTTCCGAAGTCATAACTTCGTCAAAACTCAACCGATTATCAAATGCAATACCTTAAAAGTCATGGCTTGTGATCTTAATTAATACTGCATTTCCAGTTTATAACATGATTTTAGATCGATTTTGAAAAATTCTTTCAAAAAAATCAACTTGAATGATGGGTCAGAACTTTCCGAAGTCATAGGTCAGAGTTTCCGAAGTCATAACTTCGTCAAAACTCAACCGATTATCAAATGCAATACCTTAAAAGTCATGGCTTGTGATCTAAATTAATACTGCACTTCCAGTTTATAACATGAATTTAGATCATGAAAAAATTCTTTCCAAAAAAATCAACTTGAATGATGGGTCAGAACTTTGCGAAGTCAAAGGTCAGAGCTTTCCGAAGTCATAACTTCGTCAAAATCAACCGATTATCAAATTGCAATACCTTAAAGGTCATGGCTTGTGATCTAAATTAATACTGCATTTCCAGTTTATAACATGAATTT
>JAWNNV010001278.1:0-57468 GCA_035044485.1 Scaptomyza reducta | reverse complement strand
GGAAATGCGTTTTAGTCGTGGCTCGATCGCAATAATTAAACCGAATTTATAATTGGAAATGTTTTTTTTTTCGAAATTCATGTTAAAACTTTCCGAACCTATAACTTTGTCAAAACTTTCCAAACCTATAACTATGTCAAAACTTTCCGAACCTATAACTTTGTCAAAACTGAACCGATTTTCAAAAGGAAAGGCGTTTTAGTCGTGGCTCGATCTCAATAATTAAACCGCATTCATTGTTGGAAATGTTTTTTTTATCGAAATTTATGTTAAAACATGCCGAACCTATAAATATGTCAAAACTTTCCGAACCTATAACTTTGTCAAAACTGAACCGATTTTCAAAAGAAAAGGCGTTTTAGTCGAGGCTCGATCTCAATAATTAAACTGAATTCATAGTTGGAAATATTGTTTTTTCGAAATTTATGTTAAAACTTTCCGAACCTATAACTTTGTCAAAACTTTCCGAACCTATAACTATGTCAAAACTGAACCGATTTTCAAAAGAAAAGGCGTTTTAGTCGTGGCTTGATCTCAATAATTAAACCGCATTCATACTTGGAAATTTTTTTTTTTGGAAATTCATGTTAAAACTTTCCGAAATTGTAACTTTGTCAAAACTTTCCAAACCTATAACTATGTCAAAACTTTCCGAACCTATAACTTTGTCAAAACTGAACCGATTTTCAAAAGGAGAGGCGTTTTAGTCGTGGCTCGATCTCAATAATTAAACCGTATTCATAGTTGGAAATGTTGTTTTTTCGAAATTTATGTTAAAACTTTCCGAACCTATAACTTTGTCAAAACTTTCCGAACCTATAACTATGTCAAAACTGAACCGATTTTCAAAAGAAAAGGCGTTTTAGTCGTGGCTCGATCTCAATAATAAAACCGCATTCATAGTTGGAAATGTTTTTTTTTCGAAATTTATGTTAAAACTTTCCGAACCTATAACTTTGTCAAAACTTTCCGAACCTATAACTATGTCAAAACTTCCCGAACCTATAACTTTGTCAAAACTGAACCGATTTTCAAAAGGAAAGGCGTTTTAGTCGTGGCTCGATCTCAATAATTAAACCGCATTCATAGTTGGAAATGTTTTTTTTTTCGAAATTCATGTAAAACTTTCCGAACCTATAACTATGTCAAAACTTTCCGAACCTATAACTTTGTCAAAACTGAACCGATTTTCAAAAGAAAAGGCGTTTAAGTCGTGGCTCGATCGCAATAATTAAACCGCATTCATAGTTGGAAATGTTTTTTTTCGAAATTCTTGTCAAAACTTTCCGAACCTATAACTTTGTCAAAACTTTCCAAACCTATAACTATGTCAAAAATTTCCGAACCTATAACTTTGTCAAAACTGAACAGATTTTCAAAGGGAAAGGCGTTTTAGTCGTGGCTCGATCTCAATAATTAAACCGCATTCATAGTTAGAAATGTTTTTTATCGAAATTTATGTTAAAACATGCCGAACCTATAAATATGTCAAAACTTTCAGAACCTATAACTTTGTCAAAACTGAACCGATTTTCAAAAGGAAAGGCGTTTTAGTCGAGGCTCGATCTCAATAATTAAACTGAATTCATAGTTGGAAATATTTTTTTTTTCGAAATTCATGTTAAAACTTTCCGAACCTATAACTTTGTCAAAACTTTCCGAACCTATAACTATGTCAAAACTTTCCGAACCTATAACTTTGTCAAAACTAAACCGATTTTCAAAAAGAGAGGCGTTTTAGTCGTGGCTCGATCTCAATAATTAAACCGCATTCATAGTTGGAAATTTTTTTTTTGGAAATTCATGTTTAAACTTTCCGAACCTGTAACTTTGTCAAAACTTTCCGAACCTATAACTTTGTCAAAACTGAACCGATTTTCAAAAGGAAAGGCGTTTTAGTCGTGGCTCGATCTCAATAATTATACCGCATTCATAGTTGGAAATGTTTTTTTTTCGAAATTCATGTCAAAACTTTCCGAACATATAACTTTGTCAAAACTTTCCGAGCTTTTAACTATGTCATAACTTCCCGAACCTATAACTTTGTCAAAACTGAACCGATTTTCAAAAGGAGAGGCGTTTTAGTCGTGGCTCGATCTCAATAATTAAACCGCATTCATAGTTGGAAATGTTGTTTTTTCGAAATTTATGTTAAAACCTTCCGAACCTATAACTTTGTCAAAATTTTCCGAACATATAACTATGTCAAAACTGAACCGATTTTCAAAAGAAATGGCGTTTTAGTCGTGGCTCGATCTCAATAATTAAACCGCATTCATAGTTGGACATTTTTTTTTTTGGAAATTCATGTTAAAACTTTCCGAACCTGCAACTTTGTCAAAACTTTCCAAACCTATAACTATGCCAAAACTTTCCGAACCTATAACTTTGTCAAAACTGAACCGATTTTCAAAAGGAAAGGCGTTTTAGTCGTGGCTCGATCTCAATAATTAAACCGCATTCATAGTTGGAAATGTTTTTTTTTCGAAATTTATGTTAAAACTTTCCGAACCTATAACTTTGTCAAAACTTTCCGAACCTATAACTATGTCAAAACTTCCCGAACCTATAACTTTGTCAAAACTGAACCGATTTTCAAAAGGAAAGGCGTTTTCGTCGTGGCTCGATCTCAATAATTAAACCGCATTCATAGTTGCAAATGTTTTTTTTTTTCGAAATTCATGTAAAATTTTCCGAACCTATAACTATGTCAAAACTTTCCGAACCTATAACTTTGTCAAAACTGAACCGATTTTCAAAAGGAAAGGCGTTTAAGTCGTGGCTCGATCGCAATAATTAAACCGCATTCATAGTTGGAAATGTTTTTTTTCGAAATTCATGTTAAAACTTTCCGAACCTATAACTTTGTCAAAACTTTCAAAACCTATAACTATGTCAAAACTTTCCGTCCATATAACTTTGTCAAAACTGAACCGATTTGCAAAAGGAATGGCATTTTAGTCGTGGCTCGATCTCAATAATTAAACCGCATTCATAGTTAGAAATGTTTTTTTTTTCGAAATTCATGTTAAAACTTTCCGAACCTATAACCTTGTCAAAACTTTCCGAACCTATAACTATGTCAAAACTTTCCGAACCTATAACTTTGTCAAAACTGAACCGATTTTCAAAAGGAAAGGCGTTTAAGTCGTGGCTCGATCTCAATAATTAAACCGCATTCATAGCTGGAAATGTTTTTTTTTTCGAAATTTATGTTAAAACTTTCCGAACCTATAACTTTGTCAAAACTTTCCGAACCTATAACTATGTAAAAACTTTCCGAACATATAACTTTGTCAAAACTGAACCGATTTTCAAAAGGAAATGCGTTTAAGTCGTGGCTCGATCTCAATAATTAAACCGCATTCATAGTTGGAAATGTTTTTTTTTTCGAAATTTATGTTAAAACTTTCCGAACCTATAACTTTGTCAAAACTTTCCGAACCTATAACTATGTCAAAACTTTCTGAACCTATAACTTTGTCAAAACTGAACCGATTTTCAAAAGGAAAGGCGTTTTAGTCGTGGCTCGATCTCAATAATAAAACCGCATTCATAGTTGGAAATGTTTTTTTTTCGAAATTTATGTTAAAACTTTCCGAACCTATAACTTTGTCAAAACTTTCCGAACCTATAACTATGTCAAAACTTCCCGAACCTATAACTTTGTCAAAACTGAACCGATTTTCAAAAGGAAAGGCGTTTTAGTCGTGGCTCGATCTCAATAATTAAACCGCATTCATAGTTGGAAATGTTTTTTTTTTCGAAATTCATGTAAAACTTTCCGAACCTATAACTATGTCAAAACTTTCCGAACCTATAACTTTGTCAAAACTGAACCGATTTTCAAAAGAAAAGGCGTTTAAGTCGTGGCTCGATCGCAATAATTAAACCGCATTCATAGTTGGAAATGTTTTTTTTCGAAATTCTTGTCAAAACTTTCCGAACCTATAACTTTGTCAAAACTTTCCAAACCTATAACTATGTCAAAAATTTCCGAACCTATAACTTTGTCAAAACTGAACAGATTTTCAAAGGGAAAGGCGTTTTAGTCGTGGCTCGATCTCAATAATTAAACCGCATTCATAGTTGGAAATGTTTTTTATCGAAATTTATGTTAAAACATGCCGAACCTATAAATATGTCAAAACTTTCAGAACCTATAACTTTGTCAAAACTGAACCGATTTTCAAAAGGAAAGGCGTTTTAGTCGTGGCTCGATCTCAATAATTAAACTGAATTCATAGTTGGAAATATTTTTTTTTTCGAAATTCATGTTAAAACTTTCCGAACCTATAACTTTGTCAAAACTTTCCGAACCTATAACTATGTCAAAACTTTCCGAACCTATAACTTTGTCAAAACTAAACCGATTTTCAAAAGAGAGGCGTTTTAGTCGTGGCTCGATCTCAATAATTAAACCGCATTCATAGTTGGAAATTTTTTTTTTTGGAAATTCATGTTAAAACTTTCCGAACCTGTAACTTTGTCAAAACTTTCCAACTATAACTATGTCAAAACTTCCGAACCTATAACTTTGTCAAAACTGAACCGATTTTCAAAAGGAAAGGCGTTTTAGTCGTGGCTCGATCTCAATAATTAAACCGCATTCATAGTTGGAAATGTTTTTTTTTCGAAATTCATGTTAAAACTTTCCGAACCTATAACTTTGTCAAAACTTTCCGAGCCTATAACTATGTCATAACTTCCCGAACCTATAACTTTGTCAAAACTGAACCGATTTTCAAAAGGAGAGGCGTTTTAGTCGTGGCTCGATCTCAATAATTAAACCGCATTCATAGTTGGAAATGTTGTTTTTTCGAAATTTATTTTAAAACCTTCCGAACCTATAACTTTGTCAAAATTTTCCGAACCTATAACTATGTCAAAACTGAACCAATTTTCAAAAGAAATGGCGTTTTAGTCGTGGCTCGATCTCAATAATTAAACCGCATTCATAGTTGGACATTTGTTTTTTTCGAAATTTATGTTAAAACTTTCCGAACCTATAACTTTGTCAAAACTTTCCGAACCTATAACTATGTCAAAACTTCCCGAACCTATAACTTTGTCAAAACTGAACCGATTTTCAAAAGGAAAGGCGTTTTAGTCGTGGCTCGATCTCAATAATTAAACCGCATTCATAGTTGGAAATGTTTTTTTTTTTCGAAATTCATGTAAAACTTTCCGAACCTATAACTATGTCAAAACTTTCCGAACCTATAACTTTGTCAAAACTGAACCGATTTTCAAAAGAAAAGGCGTTTAAGTCGTGGCTCGATCGCAATAATTAAACCGCATTCATAGTTGGAAATGTTTTTTTTCGAAATTCTTGTCAAAACTTTCCGAACCTATAACTTTGTCAAAAATTTCCGAACCTATAACTTTGTCAAAACTGAACAGATTTTCAAAGGGAAAGGCGTTTTAGTCGTGGCTCGATCTCAATAATTAAACCGCATTCATAGTTGGAAATGTTTTTTATCGAAATTTATGTTAAAACATGCCGAACCTATAAATATGTCAAAACTTTCAGAACCTATAACTTTGTCAAAACTGAACCGATTTTCAAAAGGAAAGGCGTTTTAGTCGAGGCTCGATCTCAATAATTAAACTGAATTCATAGTTGGAAATATTTTTTTTTTCGAAATTCATGTTAAAACTTTCCGAACCTATAACTTTGTCAAAACTTTCCGAACCTATAACTATGTCAAAACTTTCCGAACCTATAACTTTGTCAAAACTAAACCGATTTTCAAAAAGAGAGGCGTTTTAGTCGTGGCTCGATCTCAATAATTAAACCGCATTCATAGTTGGAAATTTTTTTTTTTGGAAATTCATGTTCAAACTTTCCGAACCTGTAACTTTGTCAAAACTTTCCGAACCTATAACTTTGTCAAAACTGAACCGATTTTCAAAAGGAAAGGCGTTTTAGTCGTGGCTCGATCTCAATAATTATACCGCATTCATAGTTGGAAATGTTTTTTTTTCGAAATTCATGTCAAAACTTTCCGAACATATAACTTTGTCAAAACTTTCCGAGCTTTTAACTATGTCATAACTTCCCGAACCTATAACTTTGTCAAAACTGAACCGATTTTCAAAAGGAGAGGCGTTTTAGTCGTGGCTCGATCTCAATAATTAAACCGCATTTATAGTTGGAAATGTTGTTTTTTCGAAATTTATTTTAAAACCTTCCGAACCTATAACTTTGTCAAAATTTTCCGAACCTATAACTATGTCAAAACTGAACCGATTTTCAAAAGAAATGGCGTTTTAGTCGTGGCTCGATCTCAATAATTAAACCGCATTCATAGTTGGACATTTTTTTTTTTTGGAAATTCATGTTAAAATTTTCCGAACCTGCAACTTTGTCAAAACTTTCCAAACATATAACTATGTCAAAACTTTCCGAACCTATAACTTTGTCAAAACTGAACCGATTTTCAAAAGGAAAGGCGTTTTAGTCGTGGCTCGATCTCAATAATTAAACCGCATTCATAGTTGGAAATGTTTTTTATCGAAATTCATGTCAAAACTTTCCGAACATATAACTTTGTCAAAACTTTCCGAGCTTTTAACTATGTCATAACTTCCCGAACCTATAACTTTGTCAAAACTGAACCGATTTTCAAAAGGAGAGGCGTTTTAGTCGTGGCTCGATCTCAATAATTAAACCGCATTTATAGTTGGAAATGTTGTTTTTTCGAAATTTATTTTAAAACCTTCCGAACCTATAACTTTGTCAAAATTTTCCGAACCTATAACTATGTCAAAACTGAACCGATTTTCAAAAGAAATGGCGTTTTAGTCGTGGCTCGATCTCAATAATTAAACCGCATTCATAGTTGGACATTTTTTTTTTTTGGAAATTCATGTTAAAATTTTCCGAACCTGCAACTTTGTCAAAACTTTCCAAACATATAACTATGTCAAAACTTTCCGAACCTATAACTTTGTCAAAACTGAACCGATTTTCAAAAAGGAAAGGCGTTTTAGTCGTGGCTCGATCTCAATAATTAAACCGCATTCATAGTTGGAAATGTTTTTTTTTCGAAATTTATGTTAAAACTTTCCGAACCTATAACTTTGTCAAAACTTTCCGAACCTATAACTATGTCAAAACTTCCCGAACCTATAACTTTGTCAAAACTGAACCGATTTTCAAAAGGAAAGGCGTTTTCGTCGTGGCTCGATCTCAATAATTAAACCGCATTCATAGTTGCAAATCTTTTTTTTTTTTTCGAAATTCATGTAAAATTTTCCGAACCTATAACTATGTCAAAACTTTCCGAACCTATAACTTTTTCAAAACTGAACCGATTTTCAAAAGGAAAGGCGTTTAAGTCGTGGCTCGATCTCAATAATTAAACCGCATTCATAGCTGGAAATGTTTTTTTTTCGAAATTTATGTTAAAACTTTCCGAACCTATAACTTTGTCAAAACTTTCCGAACCTATAACTATGTAAAAACTTTCCGAACATATAACTTTGTCAAAACTGAACCGATTTTCAAAAGGAAATGCGTTTAAGTCGTGGCTCGATCTCAATAATTAAACCGCATTCATAGTTGGAAATGTTTTTTTTTTTCGAAATTTATGTTAAAACTTTCCGAACCTATAACTTTGTCAAAACTTTCCGAACCTATAACTATGTCAAAACTTTCTGAACCTATAACTTTGTCAAAACTGAACCGATTTTCAAAAGGAAAGGCGTTTTAGACGTGGCACGATTTCAATAATTAGACCGCATTCATAGTTGGAAATGTTTTTTTTTTTCGAAATTTATGTTAACACTTTCCGAACCTATAACTTTGTCAAAACTTTCCGAACCTATAACTATGTCAAAACTTCCCGAACCTATAACTTTGTCAAAACTGAACCGATTTTCAAAAGGAAAGGCGTTTTCGTCGTGGCTCGATCTCAATAATTAAACCGCATTCATAGTTGCAAATCTTTTTTTTTTTTTCGAAATTCATGTAAAATTTTCCGAACCTATAACTATGTCAAAACTTTCCGAACCTATAACTTTGTCAAAACTGAACCGATTTTCAAAAGGAAAGGCGTTTTAGTCGTGGCTCGATCGCAATAATTAAACCGCATTCATAGTTGGAAATGTTTTTTTTCGAAATTCATGTCAAAACTTTCCGAACCTATAACTCTGTCAAAACTTTCAAAACCTATAACTATGTCAAAACTTTCCGTCCATATAACTTTGTCAAAACTGAACCGATTTGCAAAAGGAATGGCATTTTAGTCGTGGCTCGATCTCAATAATTAAACCGCATTCATAGTTAGAAATGTTTTTTTTTTTCGAAATTCATGTTAAAACTTTCCGAACCTATAACCTTGTCAAAACTTTCCGAACCTATAACTATGTCAAAAACTTTCCGAACATATAACTTTGTCAAAACTGAACCGATTTTCAAAAGGAAAGGCGTTTAAGTCGTGGCTCGATCTCAATAATTAAACCGCATTCATAGCTGGAAATGTTTTTTTTTTCGAAATTTATGTTAAAACTTTCCGAACCTATAACTTTGTCAAAACTTTCCGAACCTATAACTATGTAAAAACTTTCCGAACATATAACTTTGTCAAAACTGAACCGATTTTCAAAAGGAAATGCGTTTAAGTCGTGGCTCGATCTCAATAATTAAACCGCATTCATAGTTGGAAATGTTTTTTTTTTCGAAATTTATGTTAAAACTTTCCGAACCTATAACTTTGTCAAAACTTTCCGAACCTATAACTATGTCAAAACTTTCTGAACCTATAACTTTGTCAAAACTGAACCGATTTTCAAAAGGAAAGGCGTTTTAGACGTGGCACGATTTCAATAATTAGACCGCATTCATAGTTGGAAATGTTTTTTTTTTTCGAAATTTATGTTAACACTTTCCGAACCTATAACTTTGTCAAAACTTTCCGAACCTATAACTATGTCATAACTTCCCGAACCTATAACTTTGTCAAAACTGAACCGATTTTCAAAAGGAAAGGCGTTT
The DNA here is from genome assembly GCA_035044485.1 of Scaptomyza reducta. Taxonomy (NCBI): domain Eukaryota; kingdom Metazoa; phylum Arthropoda; class Insecta; order Diptera; family Drosophilidae; genus Scaptomyza; species Scaptomyza reducta. The sequence goes on along the minus strand of JAWNNV010001278.1, from coordinate 48,467 downwards.
TAGTCGTGGCTCGATCTCAATAATTAAACCGCATTCATAGTTGGAAATGTTTTTTTTCTTTCGAAATTCATGTCAAAACTTTCCGAACCTAGAACTTTGTCAAAACTTTCCGAACCTATAACTATGTCAAAACTTTCCGAACCTATAACTTTGTCAAAACTGAACCGATTTTCAAAAGGAACAGCGTTATAGTCGTGGCTCGATTTCAATAATTATACCTTATTCATAGTTGGAAATGTTTTTTTTTTCGAAATTCATGTTAAAACTTTCCGAACCTGTAACTTTGTCAAAACTTTCCAAACATATAACTATGTGAAAACTTCCCGAACCTATAACTTTGTCAAAACTGAACCGATTTTCAAAAGGAAATGCGTTTTAGTCGTGGCTCGATCTCAATAATTATACCGCATTCATAGTTGGAAATGTTTTTTTTTTCGAAATTCATGTCAAAACTTTCCGAACCTATAACTTTGTCAATTTTTTCCGAACCTTTAACTGTGTCAAAACTTTCCGAACCTATAACTTTGTCAAAACTGAACCCATTTTCAAAAGGAAAGGCGTTTTAGTCGTGGCTCGATCTCAATAATTAAACCGCATTCATAGTTGGAAATGTTTTTTTTTTCGAAATTCATGCTAAAACTTTCCGAACCTGTAACTTTGTCAAAACTTTCCAAACATATACCTATGTCAAAACTTTCCGAACATATAACTTTGTCAAAACTGAACCGATTTTGAAAAGGAAAGGCGTTTTAGTCGTGTCTCGATCTCAATAATTATACCGCATTAATAGTTGGAAATGTTTTTATTTTTCGAAATTTATGTGAAAACTTTCCAAACCTATAACTTTGTCAATTTTTTCCGAACCTTTAACTGTGTCAAAACTTTCCCAACCTTTAACTTTGTCAAAACTGAACCCATTTTCAAAAGGAAATGCGTTTTAGTCGTGGCTCGATCTCAATAATTAAACCGCATTCATAGTTGGAAATGTTTTTTTTTTTGAAATTCATGTTAAAACATTCCGAACATATAAATTTGTCAAAACTTTCAGAACCTATAACTTTGTTAAAACTGAACCGATTTTCAAAAGGAAAGGGGTTTTAGTCGAGGCTCGATCTCAATAATTAAACCGCATTCATAGTTGGAAATGTTTATTTTTCGAAATTCATGTTAAAACTTTCCGAACCTATACTTTGTCAAAACTTTCCGAACCTATAACTTTGTCAAAACTTTCCGAACATATAACTATGTCAAAACTGAACCGATTTTCAAAAGGAACAGCGTTATAGTCGTGGCTCGATCTCAATAATTATACCGCATTCATTGTTGGAAATTTTTTTTTTTTCGAAATTTATGTTAAAACTTTCCGAACCTGTAACTTTGTCAAAACTTTCCAAACATATAACTATGTCAAAACTTTCCGAACCTATAACTTTGTCAAAACTGAACCGATTTTCAAAAGGAAAGGCTTTTTAGTCGTGGCTCGATCTCAATAATTATACCGCATTCATAGTTGGAAATGTTTTTTTTTTTCGAAATTCATGTCAAAACTTTCCGAACCTATAACTTTGTCAATTTTTTCCGAACCTTTAACTGTGTCAAAACTTTCCGAACCTATAACTTTGTCAAAACTGAACCGATTTTCAAAAGGAAAGGCGTTTTAGTCGTGGCTCGATCTCAATAATTAAACTGCATTCATAGTTGGAAATGTTTTTTTTTTCGAAATTCATGCTAAAACTTTCCGAACCTGTAACTTTGTCAAAACTTTCCAAACAAATACCTATGTCAAAACTTTCCGAACCTATAACTTTGTCAAAACTGAACCGATTTTGAAAAGGAAAGGCGTTTTAGTCGTGGCTCGATCTCAATAATTAAACCGCATTCATAGTTGCAAATGTTTTTTTTTTCGAAATTCATGTCAAAACTTTCCGAACCTATAACTTTGTCAATTTTTTCCGAACCTTTAACTGTGTCAAAACTTTCCGAACCTATAACTTTGTCAAAACTGAGCCCATTTTCAAAAGGAAAGGCGTTTTAGTCGCGGCTCGATCTCAATAATTAAACCGCATACATAGTTGGAAATGTTTTTTTTTTCGAAATTCATGTTAAAACTTTCCGAACCTGTAACTTTGTCAAAACTTTCCAAACATATAACTATGTGAAAACTTCCCGAACCTATAACTTTGTCAAAACTGAACCGATTTTCAAAAGGAAATGCGTTTTAGTCGTGGCTCGATCTCAATAATTATACCGCATTCATAGTTGGAAATGTTTTTTTTTTCGAAATTCATGTCAAAACTTTCCGAACCTATAACTTTGTCAATTTTTTCCGAACCTTTAACTGTGTCAAAACTTTCCGAACCTATAACTTTGTCAAAACTGAACCCATTTTCAAAAGGAAAGGCGTTTTAGTCGTGGCTCGATCTCAATAATTAAACCGCATTCATAGTTGGAAATGTTTTTATTTTTTCGAAATTCATGCTAAAACTTTCCGAACCTGTAACTTTGTCAAAACTTTCCAAACATATACCTATGTCAAAACTTTCCGAACATATAACTTTGTCAAAACTGAACCGATTTTGAAAAGGAAAGGCGTTTTAGTCGTGTCTCGATCTCAATAATTATACCGCATTAATAGTTGGAAATGTTTTTATTTTTCGAAATTTATGTGAAAACTTTCCAAACCTATAACTTTGTCAATTTTTTCCGAACCTTTAACTGTGTCAAAACTTTCCCAACCTTTAACTTTGTCAAAACTGAACCCATTTTCAAAAGGAAATGCGTTTTAGTCGTGGCTCGATCTCAATAATTAAACCGCATTCATAGTTGGAAATGTTTTTTTTTTTGAAATTCATGTTAAAACATTCCGAACATATAAATTTGTCAAAACTTTCAGAACCTATAACTTTGTTAAAACTGAACCGATTTTCAAAAGGAAAGGGGTTTTAGTCGAGGCTCGATCTCAATAATTAAACCGCATTCATAGTTGGAAATGTTTATTTTTCGAAATTCATGTTAAAACTTTCCGAACCTATACTTTGTCAAAACTTTCCGAACCTATAACTTTGTCAAAACTTTCCGAACATATAACTATGTCAAAACTGAACCGATTTTCAAAAGGAACAGCGTTATAGTCGTGGCTCGATCTCAATAATTATACCGCATTCATTGTTGGAAATTTTTTTTTTTTCGAAATTTATGTTAAAACTTTCCGAACCTGTAACTTTGTCAAAACTTTCCAAACATATAACTATGTCAAAACTTTCCGAACCTATAACTTTGTCAAAACTGAACCGATTTTCAAAAGGAAAGGCTTTTTAGTCGTGGCACGATCTCAATAATTATACCGCATTCATAGTTGGAAATGTTTTTTTTTTCGAAATTCATGTCAAAACTTTCCGAACCTATAACTTTGTCAATTTTTTCCGAACCTTTAACTGTGTCAAAACTTTCCGAACCTATAACTTTGTCAAAACTGAGCCCATTTTCAAAAGGAAAGGCGTTTTAGTCGCGGCTCGATCTCAATAATTAAACCGCATACATAGTTGAAAATGTTTTTTTTTTCGAAATTCATGTTAAAACTTTCCGAACCTGTAACTTTGTCAAAACTTTCCAAACATATAACTATGTCAAAACTTCCCGAACCTATAACTTTGTCAAAACTGAACCGATTTTCAAAAGGAAATGCGTTTTAGTCGTGGCTCGATCTCAATAATTATACCGCATTCATAGTTGGAAATGTTTTTTTTTTCGAAATTCATGTCAAAACTTTCCGAACCTATAACTTTGTCAATTTTTTCCGAACCTTTAACTGTGTCAAAACTTTCCGAACCTATATCTTTGTCAAAACTGATCCCATTTTCAAAAGGAAAGGCGTTTTAGTCGTGGCTCGATCTCAATAATTAAACCGCATTCATAGTTGGAAATGTTTTTTTTTTCGAAATTCATGCTAAAACTTTCCGAACCTGTAACTTTGTCAAAACTTTCCAAACATATACCTATGTCAAAACTTTCCGAACATATAACTTTGTCAAAACTGAACCGATTTTGAAAAGGAAAGGCGTTTTAGTCGTGTCTCGATCTCAATAATTATACCGCATTAATAGTTGGAAATGTTTTTATTTTTCGAAATTCATGTCAAAACTTTCCAAACCTATAACTTTGTCAATTTTTTCCGAACCTTTAACTGTGTCAAAACTTTCCCAACCTTTAACTTTGTCAAAACTGAACCGATTTTCAAAAGGAAATGCGTTTTAGTCGTGGCTCGATCTCAATAATTAAACCGCATTCATAGTTGGAAATGTTTTTTTTTTCGAAATTCATGTTAAAACATTCCGAACATATAAATTTGTCAAAACTTTCAGAACCTATAACTATGTCAAAACTTTCCGAACCTATAACTTTGTCAAAACTGAACCGATTTTCAAAAGGAAAGGCGTTTTAGTCGTGGCTCGATCTCAATAATTAAACCGCATTCATAGTTGGAAATGTTTTTTTTTTCGAAATTTATGTTAAAACTTTCCGAACCTATAACTTTGACAAAACTTTCCGAACCTATAACTATGTCAAAACTGAACCGATTTTCAAAAGAAAAGGCGTTTTAGTCGTGGCTCGATCTCAATAATTAAACCGCATTCATAGTTGGAAATTTTTTTTTTGAAATTCATGTTAAAACTTTCCGAACCTGTAACTTTGTCAAAACTTTCCAAACATATAACTATGTCAAAACTTCCCGAACCTATAACTTTGTCAAAACTGAACCGATTTTCAAAAGGAAATGCGTTTTAGTCGTGGCTCGATCTCAATAATTATACCGCATTCATAGTTGGAAATGTTTTTTTTTTCGAAATTCATGTCAAAACTTTCCGAACCTATAACTTTGTCAATTTTTTCCGAACCTTTAACTGTGTCAAAACTTTCCGAACCTATATCTTTGTCAAAACTGATCCCATTTTCAAAAGGAAAGGCGTTTTAGTCGTGGCTCGATCTCAATAATTAAACCGCATTCATAGTTGGAAATGTTTTTTTTTTTTCGAAATTCATGCTAAAACTTTCCGAACCTATAAATATGTCAAAACTTTCAGATCCTAAAACTTTGTCAAAACTGAACCGATTTTCAAAAGGAAATGCGTTTTAGTCGTGGCTCGATCTCAATAATTAAACTGAATTCATAGTTGGAAATATTTTTTTTTTCGAAATTCATGTTAAAACTTTCCGAACCTATAACTTTGCCAAAACTTTCCGAACCTATAACTATGTCAAAACTTTCCGAACCTATAACTTTGTCAAAACTGAACCGATTTTCAAAAGGAAAGGCGTTTTAGTCGTGTCTCGATCTCAATAATTAAACCGCATTCATAGTTGGAAATGTTTTTTTTTCGAAATTTATGTTAAAACTTTCCGAACCTATAACTTTGTCAAAACTTTCCGAACCTGTAACTTTGTCAAAACTTTCCAAACAAATACCTATGTCAAAACTTTCCGAACCTATAACTTTGTCAAAACTGAATCGATTTTGAAAAGGAAAGGCGTTTTAGTCGTGGCTCGATCTCAATAATTAAACCGCATTCATAGTTGCAAATGTATTTTTTTCGAAATTTATGTCAAAACTTTCCGAACCTATAACTTTGTCAAAACTGAACCGATTTTGAAAAGGAAAGGCGTTTTAGTCGTGGCTCGATCTCAATAATTAAACCGCATTCATAGTTGGAAATGTTTTTTTTTTCGAAATTTATGTTAAAACTTTCCGAACCTATAACTTTGTCAAAACTTTCAGAACCTATAACTATGTCAAAACTTTCCGAACCTATAACTTTGTCAAAACTGAACCGATTTTCAAAAGGAAAGGCGTTTTAGTCGTGGCTCGATCTCAATAATTAAACCGCATTCATAGTTGGAAATGTTTTTTTTTTCGAAATTCATGTTAAAACTTTCCGAACCTATAACTTTGTCAAAACTTTCCGAACCTATAACTATGTCAAAACTGAACCGATTTTCAAAAGAAAAGGCGTTTTAGTCGTGGCTCGATCTCAATAATTAAACCGCATTCATAGTTGGAAATGTTTTTTTTTCGAAATTCATGTTAAAACTTTCCGAACCTGTAACTTTGTCAAAACTTTCCGAACATATAACTATGTCAAAACTTTCCGAACCTATAACTTTGTCAAAACTGAACCGATTTTCAAAAGGAACGGCGTTTTAGTCGTGGCTCGATCTCAATAATTATACCGCATTCATAGTTGGAAATGTTTTTTTTTTCGAAATTCATGTTAAAACTTTCCGAACCTATAACTTTGTCAAAACTTTCCGAACCTATAACTATGTCAAAACTTTCCGAACCTATAACTTTGTCAAAACTGAACCGATTTTCAAAAGGAAAGGCGTTTTAGTCGTGGCTCGATCTCAATAATTAAACCGCATTCATAGTTGGAAATGTTTTTTTTTCGAAATTCATGTTAAAACTTTCCGAACCTATAACTTTGTCAAAACTTTCCGAACCTGTAACTTTGTCAAAACTTTCCAAACAAATACCTATGTCAAAACTTTCCGAACCTATAACTTTGTCAAAACTGAACCGATTTTGAAAAGGAAAGGCGTTTTAGTCGTGGCTCGATCTCAATAATTAAACCGCATTCATAGTTGCAAATGTATTTTTATCGAAATTTATGTTAAAACTTTCCGAACCTATAACTTTGTCAAAACTTTCCGAACCTATAACTATGTCAAAACTTTCCGAACCTATAACTTTGTCAAAACTGAACCGAATTTCAAAAGGAAAGGCGTTTTAGTCGTGGCTCGATCTCAATAATTAAACCGCATTCATAGTTGGAAATGTATTTTTTTCGAAATTCATGTCAAAACTTTCCGAACCTATAACTTTGTCAAAACTGAACCGATTTTGAAAAGGAAAGGCGTTTTAGTCGTGGCTCGATCTCAATAATTAAACCGCATTCATAGTTGGAAATGTTTTTTTTTTCGAAATTCATGTTAAAACTTTCCGAACCTGTAACTTTGTCAAAACTTTCCAAACATATAACTATGTCAAAACTTCCCGAACCTATAACTTTGTCAAAACTGAACCGATTTTCAAAAGGAAAGGCGTTTTAGTCGTGGCTCGATCTCAATAATTAAACCGCATTCATAGTTGGAAATGTTTTTTTTTTCGAAATTCATGTTAAAACTTTCCGAACCTATAACTTTGTCAATTTTTTCCGAACCTTTAACTGTATCAAAACTTTCCGAACCTATAACTTTGTCAAAACTGAACCGATTTTCAAAAGGAAAGGCGTTTTAGTCGTGGCTCGATCTCAATAATTAAACCGCATTCATAGTTGGAAATGTTTTTTTTTTTCGAAATTCATGTTAAAACTTTCCGAACCTATAACTTTGTCAAAACTTTCCAAACCTATAACTATGTCAAAACTTTCCGAACATATAACTTTGTCAAAACTGAACCGATTTTCAAAAGGAAAGGCGTTTTAGTCGTGGCTCGATCTCAATAATTAAACCGCATTCATAGTTGGAAATGTTTTTATTTTTCGAAATTCATGTTAAAACTTTCCGAACCTATAACTTTGTCAATTTTTTCCGAACCTTTAACTGTGTCAAAACTTTCCGAACCTATAACTTTGTCAAAACTGAACCGATTTTCAAAAGGAAAGGCGTTTTAGTCGTGGCTCGATCTCAATAATTAAACCGCATTCATAGTTGGAAATGTTTTTTTTTTCGAAATTCATGTTAAAACTTTCCGAACCTATAAATTTGTCAAAACTTTCAGAACCTATAACTATGTCAAAACTTTCCGAACCTATAACTTTGTCAAAACTGAACCGATTTTCAAAAGGAAAGGCGTTTTAGTCGTGGCTCGATCTCAATAATTAAACCGCATTCATAGTTGGAAATGTTTTTTTTTTCGAAATTTATGTTAAAACTTTCCGAACCTATAACTTTGTCAAAACTTTCCGAACCTATAACTTTGTCAAAACTGAACCGATTTTCAAAAGAAAAGGCGTTTTAGTCGTGGCTCGATCTCAATAATTAAACCGCATTCATAGTTGGAAATTTTTTTTTTTCGAAATTCATGTTAAAACTTTCCGAACCTATAACTTTGTCAAAACTTTCCAAACATATAACTATGTCAAAACTTTCCGAACCTATAACTTTGTCAAAACTGAACCGATTTTCAAAAGGAAAGGCGTTTTAGTCGTGGCTCGATCTCAATAATTATACCGCATTCATAGTTGGAAATGTTTTTTTTTTTCGAAATTCATGTTAAAACTTTCCGAACCTATAACTTTGTCAAAACTTTCCAAACCTATAACTATGTCAAAACTTTCCGAACCTATAACTTTGTCAAAACTGAACCGATTTTCAAAAGGAAAGGCGTTTTAGTCGTGGCTCGATCTCAATAATTAAACCGCATTCATAGTTGGAAATGTTTTTTTTATCGAAATTTATGTTAAAACTTTCCGAACCTATAAATATGTCAAAACTTTCAGAACCTATAACTTTGTCAAAACTGAACCGATTTTCAAAAGGAAAGGCGTTTTAGTCGTGGCTCGATCTCAATAATTAAACCGCATTCATAGTTGGAAATGTTTTTTTTTTCGAAATTCATGTTAAAACATGCCGAACCTATAAATATGTCAAAACTTTCAGAACCTATAACTTTGTCAAAACTGAACCGATTTTCAAAAGGAAAGGCGTTTTAGTCGTGGCTCGATCTCAATAATTAAACCGCATTCATAGTTGGAAATATTTTTTTTTTCGAAATTCATGTTAAAACTTTCCGAACCTATAACTTTGTCAAAACTTTCCGAACCTATAACTATGTCAAAACTTTCCGAACCTATAACTTTGTCAAAACTGAACCGATTTTCAAAAGGAAAGGCGTTTTAGTCGTGGCTCGATCTCAATAATTAAACCGCATTCATAGTTGGAAATGTTTTTTTTTCGAAATTTATGTTAAAACTTTCCGAACCTATAACTTTGTCAAAACTTTCCGAACCTATAACTTTGTCAAAACTGAACCGATTTTCAAAAGGAAAGGCGTTTTAGTCGTGGCTCGATCTCAATAATTAAACCGCATTCATAGTTGGAAATGTTTTTTTTATCGAAATTTATGTTAAAACATTCCGAACCTATAAATATGTCAAAACTTTCCGAACCTATAACTTTGTCAAAACTGAACCGATTTTCAAAAGGAAAGGCGTTTTAGTCGTGGCTCGATCTCAATAATTAAACTGAATTCATAGTTGGAAATATTTTTTTTTTCGTAATTTATGTTAAAACTTTCCGAACCTATAACTTTGTCAAAACTTTCCGAACCTATAACTATGTCAAAACTTTCCGAACCTATAACTTTGTCAAAACTGAACCGATTTTCAAAAGGAAAGGCGTTTTAGTCGTGGCTCGTTCTCAATAATTAAACCGCATTCATAGTTGGAAATGTTTTTTTATCGAAATTTATGTTAAAACCTGCCGAACCTATAAATATGTCAAAATTTTCAAAACCTATAACTTTGTCAAAACTGAACCGATTTTCAAAAGGAAAGGCGTTTTAGTCGTGGCTCGATCTCAATAATTAAACTGAATTCATAGTTGGAAATATTTTTTTTTGTCGAAATTCATGTTAAAACTTTCCGAACCTATAACTTTGCCAAAACTTTCTGAACCTATAACTATGTCAAAACTTTCCGAACCTATAACTTTGTCAAAACTGAACCGATTTTCAAAAGGAAAGGCGTTTTAGTCGTGGCTCGATCTCAATAATTAAACCGCATTCATAGTTGGAAATGTTTTTTTTATCGAAATTTATGTTAAAACTTGCCGAACCTATAAATATGTCAAAACTTTCAGAACCTATAACTTTGTCAAAACTGAACCGATTTTCAAAAGGAAAGGCGTTTTAGTCGTGGCTCGATCTCAATAATTAAACTGAATTCATAGTTGGAAATGTTTTTTTTATCGAAATTTATGTTAAAACATGCCGAACCTATAAATATGTCAAAACTTTCAGAACCTATAACTTTGTCAAAACTGAACCGATTTTCAAAAGGAAAGGCGTTTTAGTCGAGGCTCGATCTCAATAATTAAACTGAATTCATAGTTGGAAATATTTTTTTTTCGAAATTTATGTTAAAACTTTCCGAACCTATAACTTTGTCAAAACTTTCCGAACCTATAACTATGTCAAAACTTTCCGAACCTATAACTTTGTCAAAACTGAACCGATTTTCAAAAGGAGAGGCGTTTTAGTCGAGGCTCGATCTCAATAATTAAACCGCATTCATAGTTGCAAATGTTTTTTTTTCGAAATTCATGTTAAAACTTTCCGAACCTATAACTTTGTCAAAACTTTCCGAACCTATAACTTTGTCAAAACTGAACCGATTTTCAAAAGGAAAGGCGTTTTAGTCGAGGCTCGATCTCAATAATTAAACCGCATTCATAGTTGGAAATGTTTTTTTTATCGAAATTTATGTTAAAACTTTCCGAACCTATAAATATGTCAAAACTTTCAGAACCTATAACTTTGTCAAAACTGAACCGATTTTCAAAAGGAAAGGCGTTTTAGTCGAGGCTCGATCTCAATAATTAAACTGAATTCATAGTTGGAAATATTTTTTTTTTCGTAATTCATGTTAAAACTTTCCGAACCTATAACTTTGCCAAAACTTTCCGAACCTATAACTATGTCAAAACTTTCCGAACCTATAACTTTGTCAAACCTGAACCGATTTTCAAAAGGAAAGGCGTTTTAGTCGAGGCTCGATCTCAATAATTAAACCGCATTCATAGTTGCAAATGTTTTTTTTTCGAAATTTATGCCAAAACTTTCCGAACCTATAACTTTGTCAAAACTTTCCGAACCTATAACTATGTCAAAACTTTCAGAACCTATAACTTTGTCAAAACTGAACCGATTTTCAAAAGGAAAGGCGTTTTAGTCGAGGCTCGATCTCAATAATTAAACTGAATTCATAGTTGGAAATATTTTTTTTTTCGAAATTCATGTTAAAACTTTCCGAACCTATAACTTTGTCGAAACTTTCCAAACAAATACCTATGTCAAAACATTCCGAACCTATAACTTTGTCAAAACTGAACCCATTTTGAATAGGAAAGGCGCTTTAGTCGTGGCTCGATCTCAATAATTAAACCGCATTCATAGTTGGAAATGTTTTTTTTTCGAAATTCATGTTAAAGCATTCCGAAACTTTAAATTTGTCAAAACTTTCAGAACCTATAACTTTGTCAAAACTGAACCGATTTTCAAAAGGAAAGGGGTTTTAGTCGAGGCTCGATCTAAATAATTAAACCGCATTCATAGTTGGAAATGTTTTTTTTTCGAAATTTATGTTAAAACTTTCCGAACCTATAACTTTGTCAAAACTTTCCGAACCTATAACTATGTCAAAACTTTCCGAACCTATAACTTTGTCAAAACTGAACCGATTTTCAAAAGGAAAGGCGTTTTAGTCGTGGCTCGATCTCAATAATTAAACCGCATTCATAGTTGGAAATGTTTTTTTTATCGAAATTTATGTTAAAACATGCCGAACCTATAAATATGTCAAAACTTTCAGAACCTATAACTTTGTCAAAACTGAACCGATTTTCAAAGGGAAAGGCGTTTTAGTCGAGGCTCGATCTCAATAATTAAACTGAATTCATAGTTGGAAATGTTTTTTTTATCGAAATTTATGTTAAAACATGCCGAACCTATAAATATGTCAAAACTTTCAGAACCTATAACTTTGTCAAAACTGAACCGATTTTCAAAGGGAAAGGCGTTTTAGTCGAGGCTCGATCTCAATAATTAAACTGAATTCATAGTTGGAAATATTTTTTTTTCGAAATTTATGTTAAAACTTTCCGAACCTATAACTTTGTCAAAACTTTCCGAACCTATAACTATGTCAAAACTTTCCGAACCTATAACTTTGTCAAAACTGAACCGATTTTCAAAAGGAAAGGCGTTTTAGTCGAGGCTCGATCTCAATAATTAAACCGCATTCATAGTTGCAAATGTTTTTTTTTCGAAATTTATGTTAAAACTTTCCGAACCTATAACTTTGTCAAAACTTTCCGAACCTATAACTTTGTCAAAACTGAACCGATTTTCAAAAGGAAAGGCGTTTTAGTCGAGGCTCGATCTCAATAATTAAACCGCATTCATAGTTGGAAATGTTTTTTTTATCGAAATTTATGTTAAAACATGCCGAACCTATAAATATGTCAAAACTTTCAGAACCTATAACTTTGTCAAAACTGAACCGATTTTCAAAAGGAAAGGCGTTTTAGTCGAGGCTCGATCTCAATAATTAAACTGAATTCATAGTTGGAAATATTTTTTTTTCGAAATTTATGTTAAAACTTTCCGAACCTATAACTTTGTCAAAACTTTCCGAACCTATAACTATGTCAAAACTTTCCGAACCTATAACTTTGTCAAAACTGAACCGATTTTCAAAAGGAAAGGCGTTTTAGTCGTGGCTCGATCTCAATAATTAAACCGCATTCATAGTTGGAAATGTTTTTTTATCGAAATTTATGTTAAAACCTTCCGAACCTATAACTATGTCAAAACTTTCAAAACCTATAACTTTGTCAAAACTGAACCGATTTTCAAAAGGAAAGGCGTTTTAGTCGAGGCTCGATCTCAATAATTAAACTGAATTCATAGTTGGAAATATTTTTTTTTGTCGAAATTCATGTTAAAACTTTCCGAACCTATAACTTTGCCAAAACTTTCTGAACCTATAACTATGTCAAAACTTTCCGAACCTATAACTTTGTCAAAACTGAACCGATTTTCAAAAGGAAAGGCGTTTTAGTCGAGGCTCGATCTCAATAATTAAACCGCATTCATAGTTGCAAATGTTTTTTTTTCGAAATTTATGTTAAAACTTTCCGAACCTATAACTTTGTCAAAACTTTCCGAACATATAACTTTGTCAAAACTGAACCGATTTTCAAAAGGAAAGGCGTTTTAGTCGTGGCTCGATCTCAATAATTAAACCGCATTCATAGTTGGAAATGTTTTTTTTATCGAAATTTATGTTAAAACATGCCGAACCTATAAATATGTCAAAACTTTCAGAACCTATAACTTTGTCAAAACTGAACCGATTTTCAAAAGGAAAGGCGTTTTAGTCGAAGCTCGATCTCAATAATTAAACTGAATTCATAGTTGGAAATATTTTTTTTTCGAAATTTATGTTAAAACTTTCCGAACCTATAACTTTGTCAAAACTTTCCGAACCTAAAACTATGTCAAAACTTTCCGAACCTATAACTTTGTCAAAACTGAACCGATTTTCAAAAGGAGAGGCGTTTTAGTCGAGGCTCGATCTCAATAATGAAACCGCATTCATAGTTGCAAATGTTTTTTTTTCGAAATTTATGTTAAAACTTTCCGAACCTATAACTTTGTCAAAACTTTCCGAACCTATAACTTTGTCAAAACTGAACCGATTTTCAAAAGGAAAGGCGTTTTAGTCGAGGCTCGATCTCAATAATTAAACCGCATTCATAGTTGGAAATGTTTTTTTTATCGAAATTTATGTTAAAACATTCCGAACCTATAAATATGTCAAAACTTTCAGAACCTATAACTTTGTCAAAACTGAACCGATTTTCAAAAGGAAAGGCGTTTTAGTCGAGGCTCGATCTCAATAATTAAACTGAATTCATAGTTGGAAATATTTTTTTTTTCGTAATTTATGTTAAAACTTTCCGAACCTATAACTTTGTCAAAACTTTCCGAACCTATAACTATGTCAAAACTTTCCGAACCTATAACTTTGTCAAAACTGAACCGATTTTCAAAAGGAAAGGCGTTTTAGTCGTGGCTCGTTCTCAATAATTAAACCGCATTCATAGTTGGAAATGATTTTTTATCGAAATTTATGTTAAAACCTGCCGAACCTATAAATATGTCAAAATTTTCAAAACCTATAACTTTGTCAAAACTGAACCGATTTTCAAAAGGAAAGGCGTTTTAGTCGAGGCTCGATCTCAATAATTAAACTGAATTCATAGTTGGAAATATTTTTTTTTGTCGAAATTCATGTTAAAACTTTCCGAACCTATAACTTTGCCAAAACTTTCTGAACCTATAACTATGTCTAAACTTTCCGAACCTATAACTTTGTCAAAACTGAACCGATTTTCAAAAGGAGTAGGCGTTTTAGTCGAGAAAGCTCGATCCTCGATAATTAAACCGCATTCATAGTTGCAAATGTTTTCTTTTTTGAAATTTATGTTAAAACTTTCCGAACCTATAACTTTGTCAAAACTTTCCGAACCTATAACTTTGGCAAAACTGAACCGATTTTCAAAAGGAAAGGCGTTTTAGTCGTGGCTCGATCTCGATAATTAAACCGCATTCATAGTTGGAAATGTTTTTTTTATCGAAATTTATGTTAAAACATGCCGAACCTATAAATATGTCAAAACTTTCAGAACCTATAACTTTGTCAAAACTGAACCGATTTTCAAAGGGAAAGGCGTTTTAGTCGAGGCTCGATCTCAATAATTAAACTGAATTCATAGTTGGAAATATTTTTTTTTTCGTTATTCATGTTAAAACTTTTCGAACCTGTAACTTTGTCAAAACTTTCCAAACATATAACTATGTCAAAACTTTCCGAACCTATAACTTTGTCAAAACTGAACCGATTTTCAAAAGGAAAGGCGTTTTAGTCGTGGCTCGATCTCAATAACTATACCGCATTCATAGTTGGAAATGTTTTTTTTTTTCGAAATTCATGTCAAAACTTTCCGAACCTATAACTTTGCCAAAACTTTCCGAACCTATAACTATGTCAAAACTTTCCGAACCTATAACTTTGTCAAAACTGAACCGATTTTCAAAAGGAAAGGCGTTTTAGTCGTGGCTCGATCTCAATAATTAAACCGCATTCATAGTTGGAAATGTTTTTTTTTTCGAAATTCATGTTAAAACTTTCCGAACCTATAACTTTGTCAAAACTTTCCGAACCTATAACTTTGTCAAAACTGAACCGATTTTCAAAAGAAAAGGCGTTTTAGTCGTGGCTCGATCTCAATAATTAAACCGCATTCATAGTTGGAAATGTTTTTTTTTTTCGAAATTTATGTTAAAACTTTCCGAACCTGTAACTTTGTCAAAACTTTCCAAACCTATAACTATGTCAAAACTTTCCGAACCTATAACTTTGTCAAAACTGAACCGATTTTCAAAAGGAAAGGCGTTTTAGTCGTGGCTCGATCTCAATAATTAAACCGCATTCATAGTTGGAAATGTTTTTATTTTTCGAAATTCATGTTAAAACTTTCCGAACCTATAACATTGTCAATTTTTTCCGAACCTTTAACTATGTCAAAACTTTCCGAACCTATAACTTTGTCAAAACTGAACCGATTTTCAAAAGGAAAGGCGTTTTAGTCGTGGCTCGATCTCAATAATTAAACCGCATTCATAGTTGGAAATGTTTTTTTTTTCGAAATTCATGTTAAAACTTTCCGAACCTGTAACTTTGTCAAAACTTTCCAAACATATAACTATTTCAAAACTTTCCGAGCCTATAACTTTGTCAAAACTGAACCGATTTTCAAAAGGAAAGGCGTTTTAGTCGTGGCTCGATCTCAATAATTATACCGCATTCATAGTTGGAAATGTTTTTATTTTTCGAAATTCATGTCAAAACTTTCCAAACCTATAACATTGTCAATTTTTTCCGAACCTTTAACTGTGTCAAAACTTTCCGAACCTATAACTTTGTCAAAACTGAACCCATTTTCAAAAGGAAAGGCGTTTTAGTCGTGGCTCGATCTCAATAATTAAACCGCATTCATAGTTGGAAATGTTTTTTTTTTCGAAATTCATGTTAAAACTTTCCGAACCTATAAATTTGTCAAAACTTTCAGAACCTATAACTTTGTTAAAACTGAACCGATTTTCAAAAGGAAAGGCGTTTTAGTCGAGGCTCGATCTCAATAATTAAACCGCATTCATAGTTGGAAATGTTTTTTTTTTCGAAATTTATGTTAAAACTTTCCGAACCTTAACTTTCTCAAAACTTTCCAAACCGATAACTATGTCAAAACTTTCCGAACCTATAACTTTGTCAAAACTGAACCGATTTTCAAAAGGAGAGGCGTTTTAGTCGAGGCTCGATCTCAATAATTAAACCGCATTCATAGTTGCAAATGTTTTTTTTTTCGAAATTTATGTTAAAACTTTCCGAACCTATAACTTTGTCAAAACTGAACCGATTTTCAAAAGGAAAGGCGTTTTAGTCGCGGCTCCATCTCAATAATTAAACCGCATTCATAGTTGGAAATGTTTTTTTATCGAAATTTATGTTAAAACATGCCGAACCTATAAATATGTCAAAACTTTCAGAACCTATAACTTTGTCAAAACTGAACCGATTTTCAAAAGGAAAGGCGTTTTAGTCGAGGCTCGATCTCAATAATTAAACCGAATTCATAGTTGGAAATGTTTTTTTTTTCGTAATTCATGTTAAAACTTTCCGAACCTATAACTTTGCCAAAACTTTCCGAACCTATAACTATGTCAAAACTTTCCGAACCTATAACTTTGTCAAAACTGAACCGATTTTCAAAAGGAAAGGCGTTTTAGTCGTGGCTCGATCTCAATAATTAAACCGCATTCATAGTTGGAAATGTTTTTTTTTCGAAATTTATGTTAAAACTTGCCGAACCTATAAATATGTCAAAACTTTCAAAACCTATAACTTTGTCAAAACTGAACCGATTTTCAAAAGGAAAGGCGTTTTAGTCGTGGCTCGATCTCAATAATTAAACCGCATTCATAGTTGGAAATATTTTTTTTTGTCGAAATTCATGTTAAAACTTTCCGAACCTATAACTTTGCCAAAACTTTCTGAACCTATAACTATGTCAAAACTTTCCGAACCTATAACTTTGTCAAAACTGAACCGATTTTCAAAAGGAAAGGCGTTTTAGTCGTGGCTCGATCTCAATAATTAAACCGCATTCATAGTTGCAAATGTTTTTTTTTCGAAATTTATGTTAAAACTTTCCGAACCTATAACTTTGTCAAAACTTTCCGAACCTATAACTTTGTCAAAACTGAACCGATTTTCAAAAGGAAAGGCGTTTTAGTCGTGGCTCGATCTCAATAATTAAACCGCATTCATAGTTGGAAATATTTTTTTTTTCGTAATTCATGTTAAAACTTTCCGAACCTGTAACTTTGTCAAAACTTTCCAAACCTATAACTATGTCAAAACTTTCCGAACCTATAACTTTGTCAAAACTGAACCGATTTTCAAAAGGAAAGGCGTTTTAGTCGTGGCTCGATCTCAATAATTAAACCGCATTCATAGTTGGAAATGTTTTTTTTTTCGAAATTCATGTCAAAACTTTCCGAACCTATAACTTTGTCAAAACTTTCCGAACCTATAACTATGTCAAAACTTTCCGAACCTATAACTTTGTCAAAACTGAACCGATTTTCAAAAGGAAAGGCGTTTTAGTCGTGGCTCGATCTCAATAATTAAACCGCATTCATAGTTGGAAATGTTTTTTTTTTCGAAATTTATGTTAAAACTTTCCGAACCTATAACTTTGTCAAAACTTTCCGAACCTATAACTATGTCAAAACTGAACCGATTTTCAAAAGAAAAGGCGTTTTAGTCGTGGCTCGATCTCAATAATTAAACCGCATTCATAGTTGGAAATGTTTTTTTTTTCGAAATTCATGTTAAAACTTTCCGAACCTGTAACTTTGTCAAAACTTTCCAAACATATACCTATGTCAAAACTTTCCGAACCTATAACTTTGTCAAAACTGAACCGATTTTCAAAAGGAAAGGCGTTTTAGTCGTGGCTCGATCTCAATAATTAAACTGCATTCATAGTTGGAAATGTTTTTATTTTCGAAATTCATGTCAAAACTTTCCGAACCTATAACATTGTCAATTTTTTCCGAACCTTTAACTTGTCAAAACTTTCCGAACCTATAACTTTGTCAAAACTGAACCCATTTTCAAAAGGAAAGGCGTTTTAGTCGTGGCTCGATCTCAATAATTAAACCGCATTCATAGTTGGAAATGTTTTTTTTTTCGAAATTCATGTTAAAACTTTCCGAACCTGTAACTTTGTCAAAACTTTCCAAACATATAACAATGTCAAAACTTTCCGAACCTATAACTTTGTCAAAACTGAACCGATTTTCAAAAGGAAAGGCGTTTTAGTCGTGGCTCGATCTCAATAATTAAACCGCATTCATAGTTGGAAATGTTTTTTTTTTCGAAATTCATGTTAAAACTTTCCGAACCTATAACTTTGTCAAATTTTTCCGAACCTTTAACTGTGTCAAAACTTTCCGAACCTATAACTTTGTCAAAACTGAACCGATTTTGAAAAGGAAAGGCGTTTTAGTCGTGGCTCGATCTCAATAATTAAACCGCATTCATAGTTGGAAATGTTTTTATTTTTCGAAATTCATGTTAAAACTTTCCGAACCTATAACTTTGCCAAAACTTTCTGAACCTATAACTATGTCAAAACTTTCCGAACCTATAACTTTGTCAAAACTGAACCGATTTTCAAAAGGAAAGGCGTTTTAGTCGAGGCTCGATCTCAATAATTAAACCGCATTCATAGTTGCAAATGTTTTTTTTTTCGAAATTTATGTTAAAACTTTCCGAACCTATAACTTTGTCAAAACTTTCCGAACCTATAACTTTGTCAAAACTGAACCGATTTTCAAAAGGAAATGCGTTTTAGTCGTGGCTCGATCTCAATAATTAAACCGCATTCATAGTTGGAAATGTTTTTTTTATCGAAATTTATGTTAAAACATGCCGAACCTATAAATATGTCAAAACTTTCAGAACCTATAACTTTGTCAAAACTGAACCGATTTTCAAAAGGAAAGGCGTTTTAGTCGTGGCTCGATCTCAATAATTAAACTGAATTCATAGTTGGAAATATTTTTTTTTTCGTAATTCATGTTAAAACTTTCCGAACCTGTAACTTTGTCAAAACTTTCCAAACATAACTTGTCAAAACTTTCCGAACCTATAACTTTGTCAAAACTGAACCGATTTTCAAAAGGAAAGGCGTTTTAGTCGTGGCTCGATCTCAATAATTAAACCGCATTCATAGTTGGAAATGTTTTTTTTTTGAAATTTATGTTAAAACTTTCCGAACCTATAACTTTGTCAAAACTTTCCGAACCGATAACTATGTCAAAACTTTCCGAACCTATAACTTTGTCAAAACTGAACCGATTTTCAAAAGGAAAGGCGTTTTAGTCGTGGCTCGATCTCAATAATTAAACCGCATTCATAGTTGCAAATGTTTTTTTTTCGAAATTTATGTTAAAACTTTCCGAACCTATAACTTTGAAAACTTTCGAACCGATAACTATGTCAAAACTTTCCGAACCTATAACTTTGTCAAAACTGAACCGATTTTCAAAAGGAAAGGCGTTTTAGTCGTGGCTCGATCTCAATAATTAAACCGCATTCATAAGTTGGAAATGTTTTTTTTTTCGAAATTTATGTTAAACTTTCCGAACCTATAACTTTGTCAAAACTTTCCGAACCTATAACTATGTCAAAACTTTCAGAACCTATAACTTTGTCAAAACTGAACCGATTTTCCAAAGGAAAGGCGTTTTAGTCGTGGCTCGATCTCAATAATTAAACCGCATTCGACATGTTGCATGTTTTCGAAATACTGTAAAATTTCCGAACCTATAACTTTGTCAAAACTTTCCGAACCTATAACTTTGTCAAAACTGAACCGATTTTCAAAAGGAAAGGCGTTTTATCGTGGCTCGATCTCAATAATTAAACCTCATTCATAGTTGGAAATGTTTTTTTTTTCGAAATTCATGTTAAAACTTTCAGAACCTATAACTTTGTCAAAACTTTCAGAACCTATAACTTTGTCAAAACTGAACCGATTTTCAAAAGGAAAGGCGTTTTAGTCGTGGCTCGATCTCAATAATTAAACCGCATTCATAGTTGGAAATGTTTTTTTTTTCGAAATTCATGTCAAAACTTTCCGAACCTATAACTTTGTCAAAACTTTCCGAACCTATAACTATGTCAAAACTTTCCGAACCTATAACTTTGTCAAAACTGACCCGATTTTCAAAAGGAAAGGCGTTTTAGTCGTGGCTCGATCTCAATAATTAAACCGCATTCATAGTTGCAAATGTTTTTTTTTTCGAAATTTATGTTAAAACTTTCCGAACCTTACTAAATTTATGTCAAAACTTTCCGAACCTATAACTTTGTCAAAACTGAACCGATTTTCAAAAGGAAAGCGTTTTAGTCTGCTCGATCTCAATAATTAAACCGCATTCATAGTCTGGCAAATGTTTTTATTTTTCGAAATTCATGTTCAAAACTTTCAAACCTATAACTTTGTCAAAACTTTCCGAACCTATAACTGTGTCAAAACTTTCAGAACCTATAACTTTGTCAAAACTGAACCGATTTCAAAAGGAAAGGCGTTTTAGTCGTGGTCGATCTCAATAATTAAACCTCATTCATAGTTGCAAATGTTTTTTTTTCGAAATTTATGTTAAAACTTTCAGAACCTATAACTTTGTCAAAACTTTCAGAACCTATAACTTTGTCAAAACTGAACCGATTTTCAAAAGGAAAGGCGTTTTAGTCGTGGCTCGATCTCAATAATTAAACCGCATTCATAGTTGGAAATGTTTTTTTTTTCGAAATTCATGTCAAAACTTTCAGAACCTATAACTTTGTCAAAACTTTCCGAACCGATAACTATGTCAAAACTTTCCGAACCTATAACTTTGTCAAAACTGAACCGATTTTCAAAAGGAAGGGCGTTTTAGTCGTGGCTCGATCTCAATAATTAAACCTCATTCATAGTTGGAAATGTTTTTTTTCAAAATTCATTTTAGAAACTTCCGAACCGATAATTGTCAAAACTTTCAGAACCTATAACTTTGTCAAAACTGAACCGATTTTCAAAAGGAAAGGCGTTTTAGTCGTGGCTCGATCTCAATAATTAAACCGCATTCATAGTTGGAAATGTTTTTTTTTTTTCGAAATTTATGTTAAAACTTTCCGAACCTGTAACTTTGTCAAAACTTTCCAAACCGATAACTATGTCAAAACTTTCCGAACCTATAACTTTGTCAAAACTGAACCGATTTTCAAAAGGAAAGGCGTTTTAGTCGTGGCTCGATCTCAATAATTAAACCGCATTCATAGTTGCAAATGTTTTTTTTTTCGAAATTTATGCTAAAACTTTCCGAACCTATAACTTTGTCAAAACTTTCCGAACCTATAACTATGTCAAAACTTTCCGAACCTATAACTTTGTCAAAACTGAACCGATTTTCAAAAGGAAAGGCGTTTTAGTCGTGGCTCGATCTCAATAATTAAACCGCATTCATAGTTGGAAATGTTTTTTTATCGAAATTTATGTTAAAACATGCCGAACCTATAAATATGTCAAAACTTTCAGAACCTATAACTTTGTCAAAACTGAACCGATTTTCAAAAGGAAAGGCGTTTTAGTCGTGGCTCGATCTCAATAATTAAACCGAATTCATAGTTGGAAATATTTTTTTTTTTCGTAATTCATGTTAAAACTTTCCGAACCTATAACTTTGCCAAAACTTTCCGAACCTATAACTATGTCAAAACTTTCCGAACCTATAACTTTGTCAAAACTGAACCGATTTTCAAAATGAAAGGCGTTTTAGTCGTGGCTCGATCTCAATAATTAAACCGCATTCATAGTTGGAAATGTTTTTTTTTCGAAATTCATTTTAAAACTTTCCGAACCTATAAATATGTCAAAACTTTCAGAACCTATAACTTTGTCAAAACTGAACCGATTTTCAAAAGGAAAGGCGTTTTAGTCGTGGCTCGATCTCAATAATTAAACCGCATTCATAGTTGGAAATGTTTTTATTTTTCGAAATTCATGTTAAAACTTTCCGAACCTATAACTTTGTCAATTTTTTCCGAACCTTTAACTGTGTCAAAACTTTCCGAACCTATAACTTTGTCAAAACTGAACCCATTTTGAAAAGGAAAGGCGTTTTAGTCGTGGCTCGATCTCAATAATTAAACCGCATTCATAGTTGGAAATGTTTTTTTTTTCGAAATTCATGTTAAAACTTTCCGAACCTGTGACTTTGTCAAAACTTTCCAAACCTATAACTATGTCAAAACTTTCCGAACCTATAACTTTGTCAAAACTGAACCGATTTTCAAAAGGAAAGGCGTTTTAGTCGTGGCTCGATCTCAATAATTAAACCGCATTCATAGTTGGAAATGTTTTTATTTTTCGAAATTCATGTCAAAACTTTCCGAACCTATAACTTTTTCAATTCTTTCCGAACCTTTAACTATGTCAAAACTTTCCGAACCTATAACTTTGTCAAAACTGAACCCATTTTCAAAAGGAAAGGCGTTTTAGTCGTGGCTCGATCTCAATAATTAAACCGCATTCATAGTTGGAAATGTTTTTTTTTTTCGAAATTCATGTTAAAACTTTCCGAACCTATAAATTTGTCAAAACTTTCAGAACCTATAACTTTGTCAAAACTGAACCGATTTTCAAAAGGAAAGGCGTTTTAGTCGTGGCTCGATCTCAATAATTAAACCGCATTCATAGTTGGAAATGTTTTTTTTTTTCGAAATTCATGTTAAAACTTTCCGAACCTGTAACTTTTTCAAAACTTTCCAAACCTATAACTATGTCAAAACTTTCCGAACCTATAACTTTGTCAAAACTGAACCGATTTTCAAAAGGAAAGGCGTTTTAGTCGTGGCTCGATCTCAATAATTAAACCGCATTCATAGTTGCAAATGTTTTTTTTTTCGAAATTCATGTTAAAACTTTCCGAACCTATAACTTTGTCAAAACTTTCCGAACCTATAACTATGTCAAAACTTTCCGAACCTATAACTTTGTCAAAACTGAACCGATTTTCAAAAGGAAAGGCGTTTTAGTCGTGGCTCGATCTCAATAATTAAACCGCATTCATAGTTGGAAATGTTTTTTTTTCGAAATTTATGTTAAAACTTTCCGAACCTATAAACTATTGTCAAAACTTTCAGAACCTATAACTTTGTCAAAACTGAACCGATTTTCAAAAGGAAAGGCGTTTAGTCGAGGCTCGATCTCAATAATTAAACCGCATTCATAGTTGCAAATGTTTTTTTTTTCGAAATTTATGTTAAAACTTTCCGAACCTATAACTTTGTCAAAACTTTCCGAACCTATAACTATGTCAAAACTTTCCGAACCTATAACTTTGTCAAAACTGAACCGATTTTCAAAAGGAAAGGCGTTTTAGTCGTGGCTCGATCTCAATAATTAAACCGCATTCATAGTTGGAAATGTTTTTTTTTTCGAAATTTATGTTAAAACCTGCCGAACCTATAAATATGTCAAAATTTTCAAAACCTATAACTTTGTCAAAACTAAACCGATTTTCAAAAGGAAAGGCGTTTTAGTCGAGGCTCGATCTCAATAATTAAACTGAATTCATAGTTGGAAATATTTTTTTTTGTCGAAATTTATGTTAAAACTTTCCGAACCTATAACTTTGTCAAAACTTTCCGAACCTATAACTTTGTCAAAACTGAACCGATTTTCAAAAGGAAAGGCGTTTTAGTCGTGGCTCGATCTCAATAATTAAACCGCATTCATAGTTGGAAATGTTTTTTTTATCGAAATTTATGTTAAAACATGCCGAACCTATAAATATGTCAAAACTTTCAGAACCTATAACTTTGTCAAAACTGAACCGATTTTCAAAGGGAAAGGCGTTTTAGTCGAGGCTCGATCTCAATAATTAAACTGAATTCATAGTTGGAAATATTTTTTTTTTCGTAATTCATGTTAAAACTTTTCGAACCTGTAACTTTGTCAAAACTTTCCAAACATATAACTATGTCAAAACTTTCCGAACCTATAACTTTGTCAAAACTGAACCGATTTTCAAAAGGAAAGGCGTTTTAGTCGTGGCTCGATCTCAATAACTATACCGCATTCATAGTTGGAAATGTTTTTTTTTTTCGAAATTCATGTCAAAACTTTCCGAACCTATAACTTTGCCAAAACTTTCCGAACCTATAACTATGTCAAAACTTTCCGAACCTATAACTTTGTCAAAACTGAACCGATTTTCAAAAGGAAATGCGTTTTAGTCGTGGCTCGATCTCAATAATTAAACCGCATTCATAGTTGGAAATGTTTTTTTTTCGAAATTTATGTTAAAACTTTCCGAACCTATAACTTTGTCAAAACTTTCCGAACCAATAACTATGTCAAAACTGAACCGATTTTCAAAAGAAAAGGCGTTTTAGTCGTGGCTCGATCTCAATAATTAAACCGCATTCATAGTTGGAAATGTTTTTTTTTTTTCGAAATTCATGTTAAAACTTTCCGAACCTGTAACTTTGTCAAAACTTTCCAAACATATACCTATGTCAAAACTTTCCGAACCTATAACTTTGTCAAAACTGAACCGATTTTGAAAAGGAAAGGCGTTTTAGTCGTGGCTCGATCTCAATAATTATACTGCATTCATAGTTGGAAATGTTTTTATTTTTCGAAATTCATGTCAAAACTTTCCAAACCTATAACATTGTCAATTTTTTCCGAACCTTTAACTGTGTCAAAACTTTCTGAACCTATAACTTTGTCAAAACTGAACCCATTTTCAAAAGGAAAGGCGTTTTAGTCGTGTCTCGATCTCAATAATTAAACCGCATTCATAGTTGGAAATGTTTTTTTTTCGAAATTCATGTTAAAACTTTCCGAACCTGTAACTTTGTCAAAACTTTCCAAACATATACCAATGTCAAAACTTTCCGAACCTATAACTTTGTCAAAACTGAACCGATTTTGAAAAGGAAAGGCGTTTTAGTCGTGGCTCGATCTCAATAATTATACCGCATTCATAGTTGGAAATGTTTTTATTTTTCGAAATTCATGTCAAAACTTTCCAAACCTATAACTTTGTCAATTTTTTCCGAACCTTTAACTGTGTCAAAACTTTCCGAACCTATAACTTTGTCAAAACTGAACCCATTTTGAAAAGGAAAGGCGTTTTAGTCGAGGCTCGATCTCAATAATTAAACCGCATTCATAGTTGGAAATGTTTTTTTTTTTCGAAATTTATGTTAAAACTTTCCGAACCTGTAACTTTCTCAAAACTTTCCAAACCGATAACTATGTCAAAACTTTCCGAGCCTATAACTTTGTCAAAACTGAACCGATTTTCAAAAGGAGAGGCGTTTTAGTCGAGGCTCGATCTCAATAATGAAACCGCATTCATAGTTGCAAATGTTTTTTTTTCGAAATTTATGCTAAAACTTTCCGAACCTATAACTTTGTCAAAACTTTCCGAACCTATAACTATGTCAAAACTTTCCGAACCTATAACTTTGTCAAAACTGAACCGATTTTCAAAAGGAAAGGCGTTTTAGTCGCGGCTCCATCTCAATAATTAAACCGCATTCATAGTTGGAAATGTTTTTTTATCGAAATTTATGTTAAAACATGCCGAACCTATAAATAAGTCAAAACTTTCAGAACCTATAACTTTGTCAAAACTGAACCGATTTTCAAAAGGAAAGGCGTTTTAGTCGAGGCTCGATCTCAATAATTAAACTGAATTCATAGTTGGAAATATTTTTTTTTTCGTAATTCATGTTAAAACTTTCCGAACCTATAACTTTGCCAAAACTTTCCGAACCTATAACTATGTCAAAACTTTCCGAACCTATAACTTTGTCAAACCTGAACCGATTTTCAAAAGGAAAGGCGTTTTAGTCGTGGCTCGATCTCAATAATTAAACCACATTCATAGTTGGAAATGTTTTTTTTTCCAAATTTATGTTAAAACTTTCCGAACCTATAACTTTGTCAAAACTTTTCGAACCTATAACTATGTCAAAACTGAACCGATTTTCAAAAGGAAAGGCGTTTTAGTCGTGGCTCGATCTCAATAATTAAACCGCATTCATAGTTGGAAATGTTTTTTTTTTTCGAAATTCATGTTAAAACTTTCCGAACCTGTAACTTTGTCAAAACTTTCCAAACATATACCTATGTCAAAACTTTCCGAACCTATAACTTTGTCAAAACTGAACCGATTTTGAAAAGGAAAGGAGTTTTAGTCGTGGCTCGATCTCAATAATTATACCGCATTCATAGTTGGAAATGTTTTTATTTTTCGAAATTCATGTCAAAACTTTCCAAACCTATAACTTTGTCAATTTTTTCCGAACCTTTAACTGTGTCAAAACTTTCCGAACCTATAACTTTGTCAAAACTGAACCGATTTTCAAAAGGAAAGGCGTTTTAGTCGTGGCTCGATCTCAATAATTAAACCGCATTCATAGTTGGAAATGTTTTTTTTTCGAAATTTATGTTAAAACTTTCCGAACCTATAACTTTGTCAAAACTGAACCGACTTTCAAAAGGAAATGCGTTTTAGTCGTGGCTCGATCTCAATAATTAAACCGCATTCATAGTTGGAAATGTTTTTTTTTTTTCGAAATTCATTTAAAATTTTCCGAACCTGTAACTTTGTCAAAACTTTCCAAACCGATAATATGTCAAAACTTTCCGAGCCTATAACTTTGTCAAAACTGAACCGATTTTCAAAAGTAAACGCGTTTTAGTCGTGGCTCGATCTCAATAATGAAACCGCATTCATAGTTGGAAATGTTTTTTTTTTCGAAATTCATTTCAAAACTTTCCAAACCTATAACTATGTCAAAACTGAACCGATTTTCAAAAGAAAATGCGTTTTAGTCGTGGCTCGATCTCAATAATTAAACCGAATTCATAGTTGGAAATATTTTTTTTTTCGAAATTCATGTTAAAACTTTCCGAACCTATAACTTTGCCAAAACTTTCCGAATCTATAACTATGTCAAAACTTTCCGAACCTATAACTTTGTCAAAACTGAACCGACTTTCAAAAGGAAATGCGTTTTAGTCGTGGCTCGATCTCAATAATTAAACCGCATTCATAGTTGGAAATGTTTTTTTTTTTTCGAAATTCATGTTAAAACTTTCCGAACCTGTAACTTTCTCAAAACTTTCCAAACCGATAACTATGTCAAAACTTTCCGAGCCTATAACTTTGTCAAAACTGAACCGACTTTCAAAAGGAAATGCGTTTTAGTCGTGGCTCGATCTCAATAATTAAACCGCATTCATAGTTGGAAATGTTTTTTTTTTTCGAAATTTATGTTAAAACTTTCCGAACCTATAACTGTGTCAAAACTTTCCAAACATATAACTATGTCAAAACTTTCCGAACATATAACTTTGTCAAAACTGAACCGACTTTCAAAAGGAAATGCGTTTTAGTCGTGGCTCGATCTCAATAATTAAACCGCATTCATAGTTGGAAATGTTTTTTTTTTTTCGAAATTCATGTTAAAACTTTCCGAACCTGTAACTTTCTCAAAACTTTCCAAACCGATAACTATGTCAAAACTTTCCGAGCCTATAACTTTGTCAAAACTGAACCGATTTTCAAAAGGAAAGGCGTTTTAGTCGTGGCTCGATCTCAATAATTAAACCGCATTCATAGTTAGAAATGTTTTTTGTTCGAAATTCATTTCAAAACTTTCCGAACCTATAACTATGTCAAAACTGAACGGATTTTCAAAAGGAAATGCGTTTTAGTCGTGGCTCGATCTCAATAATTAAACCAAATTCATAGTTGGAAATATTTTTTTTTTCGAAATTTATGTCAAAACTTTCCGAGCCTATAACTTTGTCAACACAGAACCGATTTTCAAAACGAAGGCGTTTTAGTCGTTGCTCGATCTCAATAATTAAACCGCATTCATAGTTGGAAATGTTTTTTTTTTCGAAATTCATGTTAAAACTTTCCGAACCTATAACTTTGTCAAAACTTTCCGAACCTATAACTATGTCAAAACTGAACCGATTTTCAAAAGAAAATGCGTGTTAGTCGTGGCTCGATCTCAATAATTAAACCGCATTCATAGTTGGAAATTTTTTTTTTTCGTAATTCATGTTAAAACTTTCAGAACCTGTAACTTTGTCAAAACTTTCAAAACATATAACTATGTCAAAACTTTCCGAACCTATAACTTTGTCAAAACTGATCCAATTTTCAAAAGGAAAGTCGTTTTAGTTGTGTCTCGATCTCAATAATTATACCGCATTCATAGTTGGAAATGTTTTTTTTTTCGAAATTCATGTCAAAACTTTCCGAACCTATAACTTTGTCAATTTTTTCCGAACCTTTTACTGTGTCAAAACTTTCCGAACCTATAACTTTGTCAAAACTGAACCCATTTTCAAAAGGAAAGGCGTTTTAGTCGTGGCTCGATCTCAATAATTAAACCGCATTCATAGTTGGAAATGTTTTTTTTTTTCGAAATTCATGTTAAAACTTTCCGAACCTGTAACTTTGTCAAAAATTTCAAACCTATAACTATGTCAAAGCTTTCCGAGCCTATAACTTTGTCAAAACTGAACCGATTTTCAAAAGGAAAGGCGTTTTAGTCGTGGGTCGATCTCAATAATTAAACCGCATTCATAGTTGGAAATGTTTTTTTTTTTCGAAATTCATTTCAAAACTTTCCGAACCTGTAACTATGTCAAAACTGAACCGATTTTGAAAAGGAAAAGCGTTTTAGTCGTGGCTCGATCTCAATAATTAAGCCGAATTCATAGTTGGAAAAGTTTTTTTTGTCGAAATTCATGTTAAAACTTTCTGAACCTGTAACTTTGTCAAAACTTTCCAAACATATAACTATGTCAAAACTTTCCGAAGCTATAACTTTGTCAAAACTGAACCGACTTTCAAAAGGAAATGCGTTTTAGTCGTGGCACGATCTCAATAATTAAACCGCATTCATAGTTGGAAATGTTTTTTTTTCGAAATTCATGTTAAAACTTTCCGAACCTATAACTATGTCAAAACTGAACCGATTTTCAAATTGAAATGCGTTTTAGTCGTTGCTCGATCTCAATAATAAACCGAATTCATAGTTGGAAATATTATTTTTTTCGAAATTCATGTTAAAACTTTCCGAACCTATAACTTTGCCAAAACTTTCCGAACCTATAACTTTGTCAAAACTTTTCGAACCTATAACTTTGTCAAAACTGAACCGATTTTCAAAAGGAAAGGCGTTTTAGTCGTGGCTCGATCTCAATAATTAAACCGCATTCATAGTTGGAAATGTTTTTTTATTTCGAAATTCATGTTAAAACTTACCGAACCTATAATCGTGTCAAAACTTTCCGAACCTATAACTATGTCAAAACTTTCCGAACCTATAACTATGTCAAAACTTTCCGAGCCTATAACTTTGTCAAAACTGAACAGATTTTCAAAAGGAAAGGCGTTTTAGTCGTGGCTCGATCTCAATAATTAAACCGCATTCATAGTTGGAAATGTTTTTTTTTTCGAAATTCATTTCAAAACTTTCCGAACCTATAACCGTGTCAAAATTTTCCGAACCTATAACTATGTCAAAACTTTCCGAGCCTATAACTTTGTCAAAACTGATCCCATTTTCAAAAGGAAAGGCGTTTTAGTCGTGGCTCGATCTCAATAATTAAACCGCATTCATAGTTGGAAATATTTTTTTTTTTCGTAATTCATTTCTAAACTTTCCGAACCTATAACCGTGTCAAAACTTTCGAACCTATAACTATGTCAAAACTTTCCGAGCCTATAACTTTGTCAAAATTGAACCGATTTTCAAAAGGAAAGGCGTTTTAGTCGTGGCTCGATCTCAATCATTAAACCGCATTCATAGTTGGAAATTTTTTTTTTTTTCGAAATGCATTTCAAAACTTTCCGAACCTATAACTATGTCAAAACTGAACCGATTTTCAAAACGAAATGCGTTTTAGTCTTTGCTCGATCTCAATAATAAACCGAATTCATAGTTGGAAATATTTTTTTTTCGAAATTCATGTTAAAACTTTCCGAACCTATAACTTTGCCAAAACTTTCCGAACCTATAACTATGTCAAAACTTTCCGAACCTATAACTTTGTCAAAACTGAACCGATTTTCAAAAGGAAATGCGTTTTAGTCGTGGCTCGACCTCAATAATTAAACCGCATTCGTAGTTGGAAATGTTTTTTTTCGAAATTCATGTTAAAACTTTCCGAACGTGTAACTTTGTCAAAACTTTCCAACCCTATAACAATGTCAAAACTTTCCGAGCCTATAACTTTGTCAAAACTGAACCGATTTTCAAAAGGAAAGGCGTTTTAGTCGTGGCTCGATCTCAATAATTAAACCGCATTCATAGTTGGAAATGTTTTTTTTTGCGAAATTTTTTCAAAACTTTCCGAACCTATAACTATGTCAAAACTGAACCGATTTTCAAAAGGAAATGCGTTTTAGTCGTGGCTCGATCTCAATACTTAAACCGAATTCATAGTTGGAAATGTTTTTTTTTCGAAATTCATGTTAAAACTTTCCGAACCTGTAACTTTGTCAAAACTTTCCAAACCGATAATTCATGTTAAAACTTTCCGAACCTATAACTTTGTTAAAACTTTCCAAACCTATAACTATGTCAAAACTTTCCGAACCTATAACTTTGTCAAAACTGAACCGATTTTCAAAAGGAAAGGCGTTTTAGTCGTGGCACGATCTCAATAATTAAGCCGCATTCATAGTTGGAAATGTTTTTTTTTTCGAAATTTATGTTAAAACTTTCCGAACCTATAACTATGTCAAAACTTTCCGAACCTATAACTTTGTCAATTTTTTCCGAACCTTTAACTGTGTCAAAACTTTCCGAACCTATAACTTTGTCAAAACTGAACCCAATTTCAAAAGGAAAGGCGTTTTAGTCGTGGCTCGATCTCAATAATTAAACCGCATTCATAGTTGGAAATGTTTTTTTGTTCGAAATTCATGTTAAAACTTTCCGAACCTATAACTTTGTCAAAAATTTCAAACCTATAACTATGTCAAAACTTTCCGAGTCTATCACTTTGTCAAAACTGAACAGATTTTCAAAAGGAAATATTTTTTTTTTCGAAATTCATGTTAAAACTTTCCGAACCTATAACTTTGCCAAAACTGAACCGACTTTCAAAAGGAAATGCGTTTTAGTCGTGGCTCGATCTCAATAATTAAGCCGCATTCATAGTTGGAAATGTTTTTTTTTTTTCGAAATTCATTTAAAATTTTCCGAACCTGTAACTTTGTCAAAACTTTCCAAACCGATAATATGTCAAAACTTTCCGAGCCTATAACTTTGTCAAAACTGAACCGATTTTCAAAAGTAAAGGCGTTTTAGTCGTGGCTCGATCTCAATAATGAAACCGAATTCATAGTTGGAAATGTTTTTTTTTTCGAAATTCATGTTAAAACTTTCCGAACCTGTAACTTTGTCAAAACTTTCCAAACCGATAATTCATGTTAAAACTTTCCGAACCTATAACTTTGTTAAAACTTTCCAAACCTATAACTATGTCAAAACTTTCCGAACCTATAACTTTGTCAAAACTGAACCGATTTTCAAAAGGAAAGGCGTTTTAGTCGTGGCTCGATCTCAATAATTAAACCGCATTCATAGTTGGAAATGTTTTTTTTTTTGCGAAATTTATTTCAAAACTTTCCGAACCTATAACTATGTCAAAACTGAACCGATTTTCAAAAGGAAATGCGTTTTAGTCGTGGCTCGATCTCAATACTTAAACCGAATTCATAGTTGGAAATGTTTTTTTTTTCGAAATTCATGTTAAAACTTTCCGAACCTGTAACTTTGTCAAAACTTTCCAAACCGATAATTCATGTTAAAACTTTCCGAACCTATAACTTTGTTAAAACTTTCCAAACCTATAACTATGTCAAAACTTTCCGAACCTATAACTTTGTCAAAACTGAACCGATTTTCAAAAGGAAAGGCGTTTTAGTCGTGGCACGATCTCAATAATTAAGCCGCATTCATAGTTGGAAATGTTTTTTTTTTTCGAAATTCATGTTAAAACTTTCCGAACCTATAACTTTGCCAAAACTTTCCGAACCTATAACTATGTCAAAACTTTCCGAACCTATAACTTTGCAAAAACTTTCCGAACCTATAACTATGTCAAAACTTTCCGAATCTATAACTATGTCAAAACTGAAACGATTTTCAAAAGGAAATGCGTTTTATTCGTGGCTCGATCTCAATAATTAAACCGCATTCATAGTTGGAAATGTTTTTTTATTTCGAAATTCATGTTAAAAATTTCCGAACCTATAACTTTGTCAAAACTTTCCGAACCTATAACTATGTCAAAACTTTCCGAACCTATAACTTTGTCAAAACTGAACCGATTTTCAAAAGGAAAGGCGTTTTAGTCGTGGCTCGATCTCAATAATTAAACCGCATTCATAGTTGGAAATGTTTTTTTTTTTTCGAAATGCATTTCAAAACTTTCCGAACCTATAACTTTGTCAAAACTTTCCGAACCTATAACTATGTCAAAACTGAAC
Organism: Scaptomyza reducta; assembly: GCA_035044485.1. NCBI lineage: Eukaryota > Metazoa > Arthropoda > Insecta > Diptera > Drosophilidae > Scaptomyza > Scaptomyza reducta. The sequence goes on along the minus strand of JAWNNV010001278.1, from coordinate 15,961 downwards.
CGATTTTCAAAAGGAAATGCGTTTTAGTCGTGGCTCGATCTCAATAATTAAATCGCATTCATAGTTGGAAATATTTTTTTTTTCGTAATTCATGTTAAAACTTTCCGAACCTGTAACTTTGTCAAAACTTTCCAAACATATAACTATGTCAAAACTTTCCGAACCTATAACTTTGTCAAAACTGAACCGATTTTCAAAAGGAAAGGCGTTTTAGTCTCCCCTAACTTGTCAAACTGAACCGATTTTCAAAAGGAAAGGCATTTTCTGTGTCTCGATCTCAATAATTAAGCCGCATTCATAGTTGGAAATGTTTTTTTTTTTCGAAATTCATGTTAAAACTTTCCGAACCTATAACTTTGTCAATTTTTTCCGAACCTTTAACTGTGTCAAAACTTTCCGAACCTATAACTTTGCAAAAACTTTCCGAACCTATAACTATGTCAAAACTTTCCGAATCTATAACTATGTCAAAACTGAAACGATTTTCAAAAGGAAATGCGTTTTATTCGTGGCTCGATCTCAATAATTAAACCGCATTCATAGTTGGAAATGTTTTTTTATTTCGAAATTCATGTTAAAAATTTCCGAACCTATAACTTTGTCAAAACTTTCCGAACCTATAACTATGTCAAAACTTTCCGAACCTATAACTTTGTCAAAACTGAACCGATTTTCAAAAGGAAAGACGTTTTAGTCGTGGCTCGATCTCAATAATTAAACCGCATTCATAGTTGGAAATGTTTTTTTTTTTTCGAAATGCATTTCAAAACTTTCCGAACCTATAACTTTGTCAAAACTTTCCGAACCTATAACTATGTCAAAACTGAACCGATTTTCAAAAGGAAAAGCGTTTTAGTCGTGGCTCGATCTCAATAATTAAATCGCATTCATAGTTGGAAATATTTTTTTTTTCGTAATTCATGTTAAAACTTTCCGAACCTGTAACTTTGTCAAAACTTTCCAAACATATAACTATGTCAAAACTTTCCGAACCTATAACTTTGTCAAAACTGAACCGATTTTCAAAAGGAAAGGCGTTTTAGTTGTGTCTCGATCTCAATAATTATACCGCATTCATAGTTGGAAATGTTTTTTTTTTTCGAAATTCATGTCAAAACTTTCCGAACCTATAACTTTGTCAATTTTTTCCGAACCTTTAACTGTGTCAAAACTTTCCGAACCTATAACTTTGTCAAAACTGAACCCATTTTCAAAAGGAAAGGCGTTTTAGTCGTGGCTCGATCTCAATAATTAAACCGCATTCATAGTTGGAAATGTTTTTTTTTTCGAAATTCATGTTAAAACTTTCCGAACCTATAACTTTGTCAAAACTTTCAAACCTATAACTATGTCAAAACTTTCCGAGCCTATCACTTTGTCAAAACTGAACCGATTTTCAAAAGGAAAGGCGTTTTAGTCGTGGCACGATCTCAATAATTAAGCCGCATTCATAGTTGGAAATGTTTTTTTTTTCGAAATTCATGTTAAAACTTTCCGAACCTATAACTTTGCCAAAACTTTCCGAACCTATAACTATGTCAAAACTTTCCGAACCTATAACTTTGCAAAAACTTTCCGAACCTATAACTATGTCAAAACTTTCCGAACCTATAACTATGTCAAAACTGAACCGATTTTCAAAAGTAAAGGCGTTTTAGTCGTGGCTCGATCTCAATAATGAAACCGAATTCATAGTTGGAAATGTTTTTTTTTTCGAAATTCATGTCAAAACTTTCCGAGCCTATCACTTTGTCAAAACTGAACCGATTTTCAAAAGGAAAGGCGTTTTAGTCGTGGCTCGATCTCAATAATTAAACCGCATTCATAGTTGGAAATGTTTTTTTTTTCGAAATTCATGTTAAAACTTTCCGAACCTATAACTTTGTCAAAACTTTCAATCCTATAACAATGTCAAAACTTTCCGAGCCTATAACTTTGTCAAAACTGAACCGATTTTCAAAAGGAAATGCGTTTTAGTCGTGGCTTGATCTCAATAATTAAACCGCATTCATAGTTGGAAATGTTTTTTTTTTTGCGAAATTCATTTCAAAACTTTCCGAACCTATAACTATGTCAAAACTGAACCGATTTTCAAAAGGAAATGCGTTTTAGTCGTGGCTCGATCTCAATAATTAAACCGAATTCATAGTTGGAAATGTTTTTTTTTCGAAATTCATGTTAAAACTTTCCGAACCTGTAACTTTGTCAAAACTTTCCAAACCGATAATTCATGTTAAAACTTTCCGAACCTATAACTTTGCCAAAACTTTCCAAACCTATAACTATGTCAAAACTTTCCGAACCTATAACTTTGTCAAAACTGAACCGATTTTCAAAAGGAAATGCGTTTTAGTCGTGGCTCGACCTCAATAATTAAACCGCATTCGTAGTTGGAAATGTTTTTTTTTTCGAAATTCATGTTAAAACTTTCCCAACGTGTAACTTTGTCAAAACTTTCCAACCCTATAACAATGTCAAAACTTTCCGAGCCTATAACTTTGTCAAAACTGAACCGATTTTCAAAAGGAAAGGCGTTTTAGTCGTGGCTCGATCTCAATAATTAAACCGCATTCATAGTTGGAAATGTTTTTTTTTTTGCGAAATTTATTTCAAAACTTTCCGAACCTATAACTATGTCAAAACTGAACCGATTTTCAAAAGAAATGCGTTTTAGTCGTGGCTCGATCTCAATACTTAAACCGAATTCATAGTTGGAAATGTTTTTTTTTTCGAAATTCATGTTAAAACTTTCCGAACCTGTAACTTTGTCAAAACTTTCCAAACCGATAATTCATGTTAAAACTTTCCGAACCTATAACTTTGTTAAAACTTTCCAAACCTATAACTATGTCAAAACTTTCCGAACCTATAACTTTGTCAAAACTGAACCGATTTTCAAAAGGAAAGGCGTTTTAGTCGTGGCACGATCTCAATAATTAAGCCGCATTCATAGTTGGAAATGTTTTTTTTTTCGAAATTCATGTTAAAACTTTCCGAACCTATAACTTTGCCAAAACTTTCCGAACCTATAACTATGTCAAAACTTTCCGAACCTATAACTTTGTCAAAACTGAACCGATTTTCAAAAGGAAAGGCGTTTTAGTCGTGGCTCGATCTCAATAATTATACCGCATTCATAGTTGGAAATGTTTTTTTTTTCGAAATTCATGTCAAAACTTTCCGAACCTATAACTTTGTCAATTTTTTCCGAACCTTTAACTGTGTCAAAACTTTCCGAACCTATAACTTTGTCAAAACTGAACCCATTTTCAAAAGGAAAGGCGTTTTAGTCGTGGCTCGATCTCAATAATTAAACCGCATTCATAGTTGGAAATGTTTTTTTTTTCGAAATTCATGTTAAAACTTTCCGAACCTATAACTTTGTCAAAACTTTCAAACCTATAACTATGTCAAAACTTTCCGAGCCTATCACTTTGTCAAAACTGAACAGATTTTCAAAAGGAAAGGCGTTTTAGTCGTGGCTCGATCTCAATAATTAAGCCGCATTCATAGTTGGAAATGTTTTTTTTTTTCGAAATTCATTTAAAACTTTCCGAACCTGTAACTTTGTCAAAACTTTCCGAACCTATAACTTTGTATTGTTCAAAACTTTCCGAACCTATAACTTTGTCAAAACTGAACCGACTTTCAAAAGGAAATGCGTTTTAGTCGTGGCTCGATCTCAATAATTAAACCGCATTCATAGTTGGAAATGTTTTTTTTTTTTCGAAATTCATTTAAAATTTTCCGAACCTGTAACTTTGTCAAAACTTTCCAAACCGATAATATGTCAAAACTTTCCGAGCCTATAACTTTGTCAAAACTGAACCGATTTTCAAAAGTAAAGGCGTTTTAGTCGTGGCTCGATCTCAATAATGAAACCGCATTCATAGTTGGAAATGTTTTTTTTTTCGAAATTCATTTCAAAACTTTCCAAACCTATAACTTTGTCAAAACTGAACCCAATTTCAAAAGGAAAGGCGTTTTAGTCGTGGCTCGATCTCAATAATTAAACCGCATTCATAGTTGGAAATGTTTTTTTATTTCGAAATTCATGTTAAAACTTACCGAACCTATAATCGTGTCAAAACTTTCCGAACCTATAACTATGTCAAAACTTTCCGAACCTATAACTATGTCAAAACTTTCCGAGCCTATAACTTTGTCAAAACTGAACAGATTTTCAAAAGGAAAGGCGTTTTAGTCGTGGCTCGATCTCAATAATTAAACCGCATTCATAGTTGGAAATGTTTTTTTTTTCGAAATTCATTTCAAAACTTTCCGAACCTATAACCGTGTCAAAATTTTTCGAACCTATAACTATGTCAAAACTTTCCGAGCCTATAACTTTGTCAAAACTGATCCCATTTTCAAAAGGAAAGGCGTTTTAGTCGTGGCTCGATCTCAATAATTAAACCGCATTCATAGTTGGAAATATTTTTTTTTTTCGTAATTCATTTCTAAACTTTCCGAACCTATAACCGTGTCAAAACTTTCCGAACCTATAACTATGTCAAAACTTTCCGAGCCTATAACTTTGTCAAAATTGAACCGATTTTCAAAAGGAAAGGCGTTTTAGTCGTGGCTCGATCTCAATAATAAACCGAATTCATAGTTGGAAATTTTTTTTTTTCGAAATTCATGTTAAAACTTTCCGAACCTATAACTTTGCCAAAACTTTCCGAACCTATAACTATGTCAAAACTTTCCGAACCTATAACTTTGTCAAAACTGAACCGATTTTCAAAAGGAAAGGCGTTTTAGTCGTTGCTCGATCTCAATAATTAAACCGCATTCATAGTTGCAAATGTTTTTTTATTTCGAAATTCATGTTAAAACTTTCCGAAACTATAACCGTGAAAAAACTTTCCGAACCTATAACTATGTCAAAACTTTCCGAACCTATAACTTTGTCAAAACTGTACCGATTTTCAAAAGGAAATGCGTTTTAGTCGTGGCTCGATCTCAATAATTAAACCGCATTCGTAGTTGGAAATGTTTTTTTTTTCGAAATTCATGTTAAAACTTTCCGAACCTATAACTTTGTCAAAACTTTCCGAACCTATAACTATGTCAAAACTGAACCGATTTTCAAAACGAAATGCGTTTTAGTCTTTGCTCGATCTCAATAATTAAACCGCATTCATAGTTGGAAATTTTTTTTTTTCGTAATTCATGTTAAAACTTTCAGAACCTGTAACTTTGTCAAAACTTTCAAAACATATAACTATGTCAAAACTTTCCGAACCTATAACTTTGTCAAAACTGATCCAATTTTCAAAAGGAAAGTCGTTTTAGTTGTGTCTCGATCTCAATAATTATACCGCATTCATAGTTGGAAATGTTTTTTTTTCGAAATTCATGTCAAAACTTTCCGAACCTATAACTTTGTCAATTTTTTCCGAACCTTTTACTGTGTCAAAACTTTCCGAACCTATAACTTTGTCAAAACTGAACCCATTTTCAAAAGGAAAGGCGTTTTAGTCGTGGCTCGATCTCAATAATTAAACCGCATTCATAGTTGGAAATGTTTTTTTTTTCGAAATTCATGTTAAAACTTTCCGAACCTGTAACTTTGTCAAAAATTTCAAACCTATAACTATGTCAAAGCTTTCCGAGCCTATAACTTTGTCAAAACTGAACCGATTTTCAAAAGGAAAGGCGTTTTAGTCGTGGGTCGATCTCAATAATTAAACCGCATTCATAGTTGGAAATGTTTTTTTTTTTTCGAAATTCATTTCAAAACTTTCCGAACCTGTAACTATGTCAAAACTGAACCGATTTTGAAAAGGAAAAGCGTTTTAGTCGTGGCTCGATCTCAATAATTAAGCCGAATTCATAGTTGGAAAAGTTTTTTTTGTCGAAATTCATGTTAAAACTTTCTGAACCTGTAACTTTGTCAAAACTTTCCAAACATATAACTATGTCAAAACTTTCCGAAGCTATAACTTTGTCAAAACTGAACCGACTTTCAAAAGGAAATGCGTTTTAGTCGTGGCACGATCTCAATAATTAAACCGCATTCATAGTTGGAAATGTTTTTTTTTTCGAAATTCATGTTAAAACTTTCCGAACCTATAACTATGTCAAACTGAACCGATTTTCAAATTGAAATGCGTTTTAGTCGTTGCTCGATCTCAATAATTAAACCGAATTCATAGTTGGAAATATTATTTTTTTCGAAATTCATGTTAAAACTTTCCGAACCTATAACTTTGCCAAAACTTTCCGAACCTATAACTATGTCAAAACTTTCCGAACCTATAACTTTGTCAAAACTGAACCGATTTTCAAAAGGAAAGGCGTTTTAGTCGTGGCTCGATCTCAATAATTAAACCGCATTCATAGTTGGAAATGTTTTTTTATTTCGAAATTCATGTTAAAACTTACCGAACCTATAATCGTGTCAAAACTTTCCGAACCTATAACTATGTCAAAACTTTCCGAACCTATAACTATGTCAAAACTTTCCGAGCCTATAACTTTGTCAAAACTGAACCGATTTTCAAAAGGAAAGGCGTTTTAGTCGTGGCTCGATCTCAATAATTAAACCGCATTCATAGTTGGAAATGTTTTTTTTTTCGAAATTCATTTCAAAACTTTCCGAACCTATAACCGTGTCAAAATTTTCCGAACCTATAACTATGTCAAAACTTTCCGAGCCTATAACTTTGTCAAAACTGAACCCATTTTCAAAAGGAAAGGCGTTTTAGTCGTGGCTCGATCTCAATAATTAAACCGCATTCATAGTTGGAAATATTTTTTTTTTTCGTAATTCATTTCTAAAACTTTCCGAACCTATAACTGTGTCAAAACTTTCCGAACCTATAACTATGTCAAAACTTTCCGAGCCTATAACTTTGTCAAAACTGAACCGATTTTCAAAAGGAAAGGCGTTTTAGTCGTGGCTCGATCTCAATAATTAAACCGCATTCATAGTTGGAAATGTTTTTTTTTTTCGAAATTCATTTAAAACTTTCCGAACCTTTTCTTCTTTTATATCTATAACTTTGTCAAAACTTTCCGAACCTATAACTATGTCAAAACTGAACCGATTTTCAAAAGGAAATGCGTTTTAGTCGTGGCTCGATCTCAATAATTAAACCGAATTCATAGTTGGAAATATTTTTTTTTTCGAAATTCATGTTAAAACTTTCCGAACCTATAACTTTGCCAAAACTTTCCGAACCTATAACTATGTCAAAACTTTCCGAACCTATAACTTTGTCAAAACTGAACCGATTTTCAAAAGGAAAGGCGTTTTAGTCGTTGCTCGATCTCAATAATTAAACCGCATTCATAGTTGGAAATGTTTTTTTATTTCGAAATTCATGTTAAAACTTTCCGAACCTATAACCGTGTAAAAACTTTCCGAACCTATAACTATGTCAAAACTTTCCGAACCTATAACTTTGTCAAAACTGAACCGATTTTCAAAAGGAAATGCGTTTTAGTCGTGGCTCGATCTCAATAATTAAACCGCATTCATAGTTGGAAATGTTTTTTTTTTCGAAATTCATGTTAAAACTTTCCGAACCTGTAACTTTGTCAAAACTTTCAATCCTATAACTATGTCAAAACTTTCCGAGCCTATAACTTTGTCAAAACTGAACCGATTTTCAAAAGGAAAGGCGTTTTAGTCGTGGCTCGATCTCAATAATTAAACCGCATTCATAGTTGGAAATGTTTTTTTTTTTGCGAAATTCATTTCAAAACTTTCCGAACCTATAACTATGTCAAAACTGAACCGATTTTGAAAAGGAAATGCGTTTTAGTCGTGGCTCGATCTCAATAATTAAGCCGAATTCATAGTTGGAAAAGTTTTTTTTGTCGAAATTCATGTTAAAACTTTCCGAACCTATAACTTTGCCAAAACTTTCCGAACCTATAACTATGTCAAAACTTTCCGAACCTATAACTTTGTCAAAACTGAACCGATTTTCAAAAGGAAAGGCGTTTTAGTCGTGGCTCGATCTCAATAATTAAACCGCATTCATAGTTGGAAATGTTTTTTTATTTCGAAATTCATGTTAAAACTTTCCGAACCTATAATCGTGTCAAAACTTTCCGAACCTATAACTATGTCAAAACTTTCCGAACCTATAACTTTGTCAAAACTGAACCGATTTTCAAAAGGAAAGGCGTTTTAGTCGTGGCTCGATCTCAATAATTAAACCGCATTCATAGTTGGAAATGTTTTTTTTTTCGAAATTCATAAATTTCCACCCAATTTCAAAACTTTCCGAACCTGTAACTATGTCAAAACTGAACCGATTTTGAAAAGGAAATGCGTTTTAGTCGTGGCTCGATCTCAATAATTAAGCCGCATTCATAGTTGGAAATGTTTTTTTTTCGAAATTCATGTCATAACTTTCCGAACCTTAACTTTGTCAATTTTTTCCGAACCTTTAGCTGTGTCAAAACTTTCCGAACCTATAACTTTGTCAAAACTGAACCCATTTTCAAAAGGAAAGGCGTTTTAGTCGTGGCTCGATCTCAATAATTAAACCGCATTCATAGTTGGAAATGTTTTTGTTTTTCGAAATTCATGTTAAAACTTTCCGAACCTGTAACTTTGTCAAAACTTTCAAACCTATAACTATGTCAAAACTTTCCGAGCCTATAACTTTGTCAAAACTGAACAGATTTTCAAAAGGAAAGGCGTTTTAGTCGTGGCTCGATCTCAATAATTACACCGCATTCATAGTTGCAAATGTTTTTTTTTTTTTCGAAATTCACATTTCAAAACTTTCCGAACCTATAACTATGTCAAAACTGAACCGATTTTCAACAGGAAATGCGTTTTAGTCGTGGCTCGATCTCAATAATTAAACCGAATTCAAAGTTGGAAATGTTTTTTTTTTCGAAATTCATGTTAAAACTTTCCGAACCTGTAACTTTGTCAAAACTTTCCAATCCTATAACTATGTCAAAACTTTCCGAGCCTATAACTTTGTCAAAACTGAACCGATTTTCAAAAGGAAAGGCGTTTTAGTCGTTGCTCGATCTCAATAATTAAACCGCATTCATAGTTGGAAATGTTTTTTTATTTCGAAATTCATGTTAAAACTTTCCGAACCTGTAACTATGTCAAAACTGAACCGATTTTGAAAAGGAAATGCGTTTTAGTCGTGGCTCGATCTCAATAATTAAGCCGAATTCATAGTTGGAAATGTTTTTTTTTCGAAATTCATGTTAAAACTTTCCGAACCTGTAACTTTGTCAAAACTTTCCAATCCTATAACTATGTCAAAACTTTCCGAACCTATAACTTTGTCAAAACTGAACCGATTTTAAAAGGAAAGGCGTTTTAGTCGTGGCTCGATCTCAATAATTAAACCGCATTCATAGTTGGAAATGTTTTTTTTTTCGAAATTCATGTTAAAACTTTCCGAACCTATAATTTTGTCAAAACTTTCCAATCCTATAACTATGTCAAAACTTTCCGAGCCTATAACTTTGTCAAAACTGAACCGATTTTCAAAAGGAAAGGCGTTTTAGTCGTGGCTCGATCTCAATAATTAAACCGCATTCATAGTTGGAAATGTTTTTTTTTTCGAAATTCATTTCAAAACTTTCCGAACCTGTAACTATGTCAAAACTGAACCGATTTTCAAAAGGAAATGCGTTTTAGTCGTGGCTCGATCTCAATAATTAAGCCGAATTCATAGTTGGAAAAGTTTTTTTTGTCGAAATTCATGTTAAAACTTTCCGAACCTGTAACTTTGTCAAAACTTTCCAAACATATAACTATGTCAAAACTTTCCGAAGCTATAACTTTGTCAAAACTGAACCGACTTTCAAAAGGAAATGCGTTTTAGTCGTGGCTCGATCTCAATAATTAAACCGCATTCATAGTTGGAAATGTTTTTTTTTTCGAAATTCATGTTAAAACTTTCCGAACCTATAACTATGTCAAAACTGAACCGATTTTCAAAACTTGAAATGCGTTTTAGTCGTTGCTCGATCTCAATAATTAAACCGAATTCATAGTTGGAAATATTATTTTTTTCGAAATTCATGTTAAAACTTTCCGAACCTATAACTTTGCCAAAACTTTCCGAACCTATAACTTTGTCAAAACTTTTCGAACCTATAACTTTGTCAAAACTGAACCGATTTTCAAAAGGAAAGGCGTTTTAGTCGTGGCTCGATCTCAATAATTAAACCGCATTCATAGTTGGAAATGTTTTTTTATTTCGAAATTCATGTTAAAACTTTCCGAACCTATAATCGTGTCAAAACTTTCCGAACCTATAACTATGTCAAAACTTTCCGAACCTATAACTATGTCAAAACTTTCCGAGCCTATAACTTTGTCAAAACTGAACCGATTTTCAAAAGGAAAGGCGTTTTAGTCGTGGCTCGATCTCAATAATTAAACCGCATTCATAGTTGGAAATGTTTTTTTTTTCGAAATTCATGTCAAAACTTTCCGAACCTATAACCGTGTCAAAACTTTCCGAACCTATAACTATGTCAAAACTTTCCGAACCTATAACTTTGTCAAAACTGAACCCATTTTCAAAAGGAAAGGCGTTTTAGTCGTGGCTCGATCTCAATAATTAAACCGCATTCATAGTTGGAAATGTTTTTTTTTTTCGTAATTCATTTCAAACTTTCCGAACCTATAACCGTGTCAAAACTTTCCGAACCTATAACTATGTCAAAACTTTCCGAGCCTATAACTTTGTCAAAACTGAACCGATTTTCAAAAGGAAAGGCGTTTTAGTCGTGGCTCGATCTCAATAATTAAACCGCATTCATAGTTGGAAATGTTTTTTTTTTTCGAAATTCATTTCAAAACTTTCCGAACCTATAACTATGTCAAAACTGAACCGATTTTCAAAAGGAAATGCGTTTTAGTCGTGGCTCGATCTCAATAATTAAACCGAATTCATAGTTGGAAATGTTTTTTTTTTCGAAATTCATGTTAAAACTTTCCGAACCTATAACTTTGTCAAAACTTTCCGAACCTATAACTATGTCAAAACTTTCCGAACCTATAACTTTGTCAAAACTGAACCGATTTTCAAAAGGAAAGGCGTTTTAGTCGTGGCTCGATCTCAATAATTAAACCGCATTCATAGTTGGAAATGTTTTTTTTTTTTCGAAATTCATGTTAAAACTTTCCGAACCTATAACCTTGTAAAAACTTTCCGAACCTATAACTATGTCAAAACTTTCCGAACCTATAACTTTGTCAAAACTGAACCGATTTTCAAAAGGAAATGCGTTTTAGTCGTGGCTCGATCTCAATAATTAAACCGCATTCATAGTTGGAAATGTTTTTTTTTTCGAAATTCATGTTAAAACTTTCCGAACCTGTAACTTTGTCAAAACTTTCCAATCCTATAACTATGTCAAAACTTTCCGAACCTATAACTTTGTCAAAACTGAACCGATTTTCAAAAGGAAATGCGTTTTAGTCGTGGCTCGATCTCAATAATTAAACCGCATTCATAGTTGGAAATGTTTTTTTTTTTGTCGAAATTTCATTTCAAAACTTTCCGAACCTATAACTATGTCAAAACTGAACCGATTTTGAAAAGGAAATGCGTTTTAGTCGTGGCTCGATCTCAATAATTAAACCGAATTCATAGTTGGAAAAGTTTTTTTTTTCGAAATTCATGTTAAAACTTTCCGAACCTATAACTTTGCCAAAACTTTCCAAACCTATAACTATGTCAAAACTTTCCGAACCTATAACTTTGTCAAAACTGAACCGATTTTCAAAAGGAAAGGCGTTTTAGTCGTGGCTCGATCTCAATAATTAAACCGCATTCATAGTTGGAAATGTTTTTTTATTTCGAAATTCATGTTAAAACTTTCCGAACCTATAATTTTGTCAAAACTTTCCGAACCTATAACTATGTCAAAACTTTCCGAACCTATAACTTTGTCAAAACTGAACCGATTTTCAAAAGGAAAGGCGTTTTAGTCGTGGCTCGATCTCAATAATTAAACCGCATTCATAGTTGGAAATGTTTTTTTTTTCGAAATTCATTTCAAAACTTTCCGAACCTATAACTTTGTCAAAACTTTCCGATCTTAACTATGTCAAAACTTCCCGAACCTATAACTTTGTCAAAACTGAACCGATTTTCAAAAGGAAATGCGTTTTAGTCGTGGCTCGATCTCAATAATTAAGCCGCATTCATAGTTGGAAATGTTTTTTTTTCGAAATTCATGTCATAACTTTCCGAACCTATAACTTTGTCAATTTTTTCCGAACCTTTAGCTGTGTCAAAACTTTCCGAACCTATAACTTTGTCAAAACTGAACCCATTTTCAAAAGGAAAGGCGTTTTAGTCGTGGCTCGATCTCAATAATTAAACCGCATTCATAGTTGGAAATGTTTTTGTTTTTCGAAATTCATGTTAAAACTTTCCGAACCTGTAACTTTGTCAAAACTTTCAAACCTATAACTATGTCAAAACTTTCCGAGCCTATAACTTTGTCAAAACTGAACAGATTTTCAAAAGGAAAGGCGTTTTAGTCGTGGCTCGATCTCAATAATTACACCGCATTCATAGTTGCAAATGTTTTTTTTTTTTCGAAATACATTTCAAAACTTTCCGAACCTATAACTATGTCAAAACTGAACCGATTTTCAACAGGAAATGCGTTTTAGTCGTGGCTCGATCTCAATAATTAAACCGAATTCAAAGTTGGAAATGTTTTTTTTTCGAAATTCATGTTAAAACTTTCCGAACCTGTAACTTTGTCAAAACTTTCCAATCCTATAACTATGTCAAAACTTTCCGAGCCTATAACTTTGTCAAAACTGAACCGATTTTCAAAAGGAAAGGCGTTTTAGTCGTTGCTCGATCTCAATAATTAAACCGCATTCATAGTTGGAAATGTTTTTTTATTTCGAAATTCATGTTAAAACTTTCCGAACCTGTAACTATGTCAAAACTGAACCGATTTTTAAAAGGAAATGCGTTTTAGTCGTGGCTCGATCTCAATAATTAAGCCGCATTCATAGTTGGAAATGTTTTTTTTTTCGAAATTCATGTTAAAACTTTCCGAACCTGTAACTTTGTCAAAACTTTCCAATCCTATAACTATGTCAAAACTTTCCGAGCCTATAACTTTGTCAAAACTGAACCGATTTTCAAAAGGAAAGGCGTTTTAGTCGTGGCTCGATCTCGATAATTAAGCCGCATTCATAGTTGGAAATGTTTTTTTTCGAAATTCATGTCAAAACTTTCCGAATCTATAACTTTGTCAATTTTTTCCGAACCTTTAACTGTGTCAAAACTTTCCGAACCTATAACTTTGTCAAAACTGAACCCATTTTCAAAAGGAAAGGCGTTTTAGTCGTGGCTCGATCTCAATAATTAAACCGCATTCATAGTTGGAAATGTTTTTGTTTTTCGAAATTCATGTTAAAACTTTCCGAACCTGTAACTTTGTCAAAACTTTCCAAACCGATAACTCATGTCAAAACTTTCCGTAGCCTATAACTTTGTCAAAACTGAACAGATTTTCAAAAGGAAAGGCGTTTTAGTCGTGGCTCGATCTCAATAATTACACCGCATTCATAGTTGCAAATGTTTTTTTTTTCATCATGTCAAAACTTTCCGAACCTATAACTTTGTCAAAACTGAACCGATTTTCAAAAGGAAAGGCGTTTTAGTCGTGGCACGATCTCAATAATTAAACCGCATTCATAGTTGGAAATGTTCTTTTTTTTTCGAAATTCATGTTAAAACTTTCCGAACCTGTAACTTTGTCAAAAATTTCAAACCTATAACTATGTCAAAACTTTCCGAGCCTATCACTTTGTCAAAACTGAACCGATTTTCAAAAGGAAAGGCGTTTAAGTTGTGTCTCGATCTCAATAATTATACCGCATTCATAGTTGGAAATGTTTTTTTTTTCGAAATTCATGTCAAAACTTTCCGAACCTACAACTTTGTCAAAAATTTCAAACCTATAACTATGGCAAAACTTTCCGAGCCTATCACTTTGTCAAAACTGAACAGATTTTCAAAAGGAAAAGCGTTTTAGTCGTGGCTCGATGTCAATAATTAAACCGCATTCATAGTTGGAAATGTTTTTTTTTTTCGAAATTCGTTTCAGAACTTTCCGAACCTGTAACTATGTCAAAACTGAACCGATTTTGAAAAGGAAATGCGTTTTAGTCGTGGCTCGATCTCAATAATTAAGCCGAATTCATAGTTGGAAAAGTTTTTTTTGTCGAAATTCATGTTAAAACTTTCCGAACCTATAACTTTGCCAAAACTTTCCGAACCTATAACTATGTCAAAACTTTCCGAACCTATAACTTTGTCAAAACTGAACCGATTTTCAAAAGGAAAGGCGTTTTAGTCGTGGCTCGATCTCAATAATTAAACCGCATTCATAGTTGGAAATGTTTTTTTATTTCGAAATTCATGTTAAAACTTTCCGAACCTATAATCGTGTCAAAACTTTCCGAACCTATAACTATGTCAAAACTTTCCGAACCTATAACTTTGTCAAAACTGAACCGATTTTCAAAAGGAAAGGTGTTTTAGTCGTGGCTCGATCTCAATGATTAAACCGCATTCATAGTTGGAAATGTTTTTTTTTTCGAAATTCATTTCAAAACTTTCCGAACCTGTAACTATGTCAAAACTGAACCGATTTTGAAAAGGAAATGCGTTTCAGTCGTGGCTCGATCTCAATAATTAAGCCGAATTCATAGTTGGAAAAGTTTTTTTTGTCGAAATTCATATTAAAACTTTCCGAACCTGTAACTTTGTCAAAACTTTCCAAACATATAACTATGTCAAAACTTTCCGAAGCTATAACTTTGTCAAAACTGAACCGACTTTCAAAAGGAAATGCGTTTTAGTCGTGGCTCGATCTCAATAATTAAAACGCATTCATAGTTGGAAATGTTTTTTTTTCGAAATTCATGTTAAAACTTTCCGAACCTGTAACTTTGTCAAAACTTTCCAAACCTATAACTATGTCAAAACTGAACCGATTTTCAAAAGGAAATGCGTTTTAGTCGTGGCTCGATCTCAATAATTAAATCGCATTCATAGTTGGAAATATTTTTTTTCGAAATTCATGTTAAAACTTTCCGAACCTGTAACTTTGTCAAAACTTTCCAAACCTATAACTATGTCAAAACTGAACCGATTTTCAAAAGGAAATGCGTTTTAGTTGTGTCTCGATCTTAATAATTATACCGCATTCATAGTTGGAAATGTTTTTTTTTTTCGAAATTCATGTCAAAACTTACCGAACCTATAACTTTGTCAATTTTTCCCGAACCTCTAACTGTGTCAAAACTTTCCGAACCTATAACTTTGTCAAAACTGAGCCCATTTTCAAAAGGAAAGGCGTTTTAGTCGTGGCTCGATCTCAATAATTAAACCGCATTCATAGTTGGAAATGTTTTTTTTTTCGAAATTCATGTTAAAACTTTCCGAACCTATAACTTTGTCAAAACTTTCAAACCTATAACTATGTCAAAACTTTCCGAGCCTATCACTTTGTCAAAACTGAACAGATTTTCAAAAGGAAAGGTGTTTTAGTCGTGGCTCGATCTCAATCATTAAACCGCATTCATAGTTGGAAATTTTTTTTTTTTTCGAAATGCATTTCAAAACTTTCCGAACCTATAACTATGTCAAAACTGAACCGATTTTCAAAAGGAAATGCGTTTTAGTCTTTGCTCGATCTCAATAATAAACCGAATTCATAGTTGGAAATATTTTTTTTTTCGAAATTCATGTTAAAACTTTCCGAACCTATAACTTTGCCAAAACTTTCCGAACCTATAACTATGTCAAAACTTTCCGAATCTATAACTTTGTCAAAACTGAACCGATTTTCAAAAGGAAAGGCGTTTTAGTCGTTGCTCGATCTCAATAATTAAACCGCATTCATAGTTGCAAATGTTTTTTTATTTCGAAATTCATGTTAAAACTTTCCGAACCTATAACCGTGTAAAAAC